>CAACVS010000550.1:103561-152206 GCA_900660405.1 Pseudo-nitzschia multistriata
ATAAGAACTTACTACATACTACTAGTAGTACTACTACTATTTAGTTTGCAAATTATTTTGCCATGAAAAGCCACTAATAACAGCAGCACTAATAGTAGCAACTGTCCTCCTCAATGGCAAGGACCCTTGGAGCAAAGACCAAAGTAAGGAAAGGACAATCACCGGAAGCCTCACCATATAATAAGTTATCACCATTTATCAAACAGCTTGTAGTGCTGTACTAGTACTATTTATGAGAGGTRATACAGAAACTTCATCCACACTGTGAAAAAATACACCAGGAGACCAAAAAACAAAAAAAATGTTCTCTTATCCATTGAAAAGACAGTTAAATAAGCTTGCCGTTGTTCATTTTAAATTAGTT
Source organism: Pseudo-nitzschia multistriata (assembly GCA_900660405.1). Lineage (NCBI taxonomy): Eukaryota > Bacillariophyta > Bacillariophyceae > Bacillariales > Bacillariaceae > Pseudo-nitzschia > Pseudo-nitzschia multistriata. The sequence continues at coordinate 103,926 of CAACVS010000550.1, forward strand.
AGTGACTTACATGTTGTTGAAGTTCTACTATTTAGATCTTCAGCAGATACTTCCTATCAGGACTAGTAGTACATCGTGTGGTCTAGTAYTTGTTGCAATAGTATTTTTTGGTACTGTCTGCATGCAAGCCTGTACAGATAGTGAGTTCAACTTAGTTTTAGGAAACAGCAACTAACTGCTTGCTTCTTATTTCACATAACCAGCCACACTCACAAGATCACTCTTTATTGTAAACASGTAATTATATGGCACAAACAAAGAGCATATAGACATTCACAATAGTAACATATTGCATTTTTGTCCACCTACAAATATTTAGAATATGGTAACAAAAACAATACTCAGCAGTACTTTGAATGATACAGCAGCTGCTGGACTGCATGTGTACTGTTAGTTCTTCACATATCAATAATGCCGAGAAAAGAAGACCGTCACAAGGGAGACCCTGTGGACTCAGCCAATCTTGCTAGTGTTTTGTGAGTCTCCATCTCAAAATTCAAAATTCATGTTATTGACAAAAAATAGAAAACTGAGGTTTGAGTCATATATATGTGTAAACCGGTGATTTCTTACAATAAAATTATATGATTGAGATCAATAGTATTCGTGTTGAAAGCAGCGTAATATTTTAGTGTGATTTGGTGCAAGTATTCCCGAAATAAAAGTAGACCAGCAAAGTAACAAGCTCAACTTGGAATTTCGTACCTTACAAACAAGATTGTAACCACAGCTGGCGATGCCCTCGACTATTTCKTGACTCTGGAACTCTTTGGATAACATACGAACGCCTTGGCCTTGTTCCGGCTTCGGTCTTCCACTGTCTTCACTTCGAACTCAACCCGGAAAAATTATCGCCTATGTCCATTCTCGAATTCATAAAATAGCCGAGACGTCATTCTGTAAATTGCAACGTTCTTTTATTTGTTGGTCTCTAGTATGCAATACTTAACGGTGGAGTTTTGTAAATCTTTGTGTCTATCTATATACATATAGTAGCAAGTATTTTATAATTTATTTGTTCTTCTTTGATGGTTCTGTGCTCGGTGCAGAAGACGTGACAGGCACAGTGTTTTTGGGGCAAATGTCTGCCACTGCCGCCTTTCCTCCCTCGACTAGAAATCGCACAGTTTCGTTTACCGCCGTATCTTGTTGTTCGTCGAGTGTGATCTTCCGGACCCCGTCCCTCTTCTTGTTCTTTGRCTTTTCATAGTGACCGAACCCGTTGTGGTTTCCTCCCTCGATAGTTCGGTAAACGGTGGTCKGAGGCAGGATGTTTCTGAACTCCATTTTCTGGGAAAATGACAGCATATTGATCGATGCGTCTTCCGATCCSTTAAGAGCCAGGACCTCGATGGAAGTGTTATCTGCTAGAGAGCAGGACCGGTAATCGATGGGGCGGGCTCCACAGCCCCACAACACTAGCTTGGAGGTCCCGGGACTGGTGGCCCCAGCAACCTTAATGGCCAGATGGGCACCCGCCGAGTGACCACCCAGAGCCCATTCCGACACGGGCCAATCCGGTGTGATCTCCGTCAGAAGYTCGTACATTATGTGCAGGGCACGTTGGGTTTCCATCTTGGTGCTATTGACGCTCGCACGGAAGGGTTCCATTGACACGACGACCACTAAGATGCCACAGTCACTCAGTTTCGATGCGATCGGAGCGTAGGCGGTGTGGTTGATCAACCAACCCGGATACAGCATCAAGCCGACACRTTTGTTGTTATTCGGATTGTCCCCTGCGTCGTCGCCATCATCTTTGGTGTTGSTCCTCGGTGGCAAAAAGACGTCGTAGCCAGGGGTTCGGATAGCCCGCCCTTCTTTCATTTTGTCTGCCAGCAGGTTTTGGGCCGATTTGAACGGCGGGATCCGTCCCCGCGTGAAATCAAGGCACAACTTGCGCCCGAAAAGCACCGCGCCGATCGCAGGAAGAACAAGACCCATCCAACCCAGCCCCTGTACCAGCGTATTATCGGGGCACAMAATAAAACGCAGCAGGCAAAAGAACAATGCTAGCAGCAGGAAAGGAATCCCGAAGAYGACTCGTATCGATAATAGTAACAGTTTGTACACCACGAACGGGACCGGAAGATGCCAAGGAATTTCGGGATCCATCCGGGCCAGCGTATCTATGCGTTCTAGTTCGGAAGAATCMAGTTCGCGCGCGTCGATGCCYTCGTTGTTGCCGCCTTCACCACAAGTTTTTGTCGCTTCGTGGAGCAGTTCCCGCTTGTAGTCTTTCGCCCCAGGATGGTGGTAGCGTTCGCGAAAATCCTCGACGTTGTTTTCCAGGCTGTTCCGTCCRCCGCCATCAGTGACCGCCATCGGAATCTTGGCTGCTCGAAAGGCGCGGAAACACCTGTCGTTGCCCCCAGCTTTCATCACCGCGACGTGTTCCGGTTTCCAGGAATCTAGTGTCAGGGAACGCACAAAATCAACGTGGACTCCCAGTGCTCTATTGTTTCCCGCATTATTCAGTTTTGCAAGCAAGAATACTTTCGTGAGAGTATCATTCGCGAAAGCATTGGTACTGCATCTTCCGCTATAATGCTTCAGTGATTTTTGAATCGATCGATCCACCGATCACTATTCGATCACAACCGAAAAATGGAAAAAAGATAACAGCATTGCGTTCTCGTCACTTCACGTCTACGAATATTGAATGTCAGTGTCTGTAATCGTTTTTTACCTTCGTTTTCCGCTGCAATCGATACAGAATAACGTCCCATAGGAAACAGAGGCCCACTGCGTGGAAGGTTCACCGCAGTCGAAACATTTGTCGTTTCCCGGCAAAGATTTAATGATTTCGAGATCTGTGGGATCCATCTTTTCGTGTTGTTCGTATAATTTGTTTTCTCTTTGGAGGGAAGTCGATGCGTCGCAGCACTTTACTGTTCTTCGATATTATTGAGATAATGSTACAAGTACGTAATCGTACCAGAGTATGGATGCGCTTCGTCCTTCAAAGTTCTGACGGTTCGAAACTCACAACTGAGGGAGTACCATACCGTATGATACCGGCATGTTGTTAAGTACTGTACCATACTTCGTATTCTTAGCCATGATGATCAACGAAGTTCTATCATTTTTTTAAAAATTGAAGCACATTTTTCACCCCAAAAATGGGAAAAACAATGAAAAGTCCCGTAAAATTCAGTTAATCTTCAGCTTTTTTCGAGCGAGTTCAATCGCATCGGTCTACGCTACAATGTCGTAGTCGTAAAAATTTCTCTTCTGTTCCCGCTGTACCGTACCAATATGCATCGCTGAAAGCTGACAATTACTTACCGCTTCTGACTAATGTAATCCAAAATAGAAGACATACGAATACAAAAATAGTCGCTCGCAAGAGACTAACCCTATGCGCACCTTRGAAAGAACGAAGAGTTCGACTCAGCTTGGAAATGATTTCTTCCCCGCTCCACGATATCAAGCCTTCCAATCAAAACACTGCAAACACAATAGAACGAATATAGCAAGATCATGGTGACAATCATCGACGAAGAAGGAGAAGAATCGTTGTCTCTATCGGTAGCTTTCGCTGCGASTTGGATCGCCCTCGCAATGACCGCAGTATTTTTTTTGCTTGTCGCGATCCAAATACTGCCTCGCTTCTCCTTCTTATTTRTAGCCAAGCGAGGCTGGTCCCACCGCCTGGCCGGGTGCTTCCATTTATGTTGGCTTTTGCTGGGTGCCTTCTCGTGCTTCGTGTCAATTCGTAGCCACAATAATGATAGCGACAGCAACAGCAACAATCACCTAGCGAAATCAACATCRACGCTTGGGTCGTCCTCTTGGTCGGTACCATGGGCCGAATCCAAGGACTTCGTTTTTTGGTACGATGTTCTGCTAGGGTGTTCGGGTGTGGTGCTGACCCTGACTGCGGCGAATGATTTTCCCCACAAACACGTCCGGAATGTTCCCGGCCAATCGGGGACGTTGCACCGAGAGGCGATTGTGACGCAATCGGAAATGATCGAGCACTCCTTTTACCAGTGTTTGAACCTCTTTCAGTCAGTATATCTACACACATTGCATCGGTTGTTGCYAGGCGAGAACACAACCAACTACCGCSACCGTATATTCCCACCGATGCTGCTGGCGCGAATCTTTTGTYTGTGGCTTGTGACCGCCCCGTGGCTAGTGCGTCACCGATTCCCCGTYCATAGTTTCAGCCAGAACTGGCTGAAGCAAAATCATTCGACCTCTAAAGTCGGCACGACTGAGGCAAAACCGCGAAACAAGATATGGAATAGCAGAGGCAATAGCAATAAAAGTGGCGACGATGGTGAACGAGGAGAAGTAGCTTTGTACCGCATCAAGAAAACCCAATATCTATTCTATAAACACGTTGTGTTGCATGGGCTGAACATCTCGATGGCCCTGGCAAGCAACAATAACAGCACTACAAAYCATTCTTACCATCATACCCAGATCAATGCTCAGAGCGACATTCTTTGCAACATTCCRTACGGTATCGAATGGCGAGTRTTTTGGCTCCTTCTCAACACGTCCTACGTGATGGAGTTTTTTTTGCAGACCATGGTCAAGCGGGGCGCCTCGACACAGCCGCGCATGCTTTTCCTCCAACGTTGGTTGATGGCTGCTGCGAGTCTTTCCGCAGCAAACGTGTTGTGGCTCCCGAACGCTGATTGGGCRGGTGCCCTACGGTTTGGATCAATYTGCCTTTTCTCCTTCGCCCTGAACCTTGCCCACCGACACCACGATGTCACAAACACCTTGTGCATTGCTTTGGGATGCCTCCTTTGGGACGGCGTGCGCGCATAAATATTGCGGTGTGGGTTGGAGTGGCAACGGGGATCAAAAACCGTMGAAATTTGGGTATGGGAATACGAAGTGCCGTCCGAGATCCTTTCGAATTTTATCAACAATACAAAGATAGATTTCTYATCGACCGGTATTCGTCTTTTTTCACCATCTGGTTCTTTCTAATAACCTTTAAGTCATGTTTCCCTTTATCTTTATTAGATTGTATTGTATTGTATTGTATTGTATTTTCTATTATCTTTGATGTTTCCTTTTGTATTGGTTGGCGAAACCATGGAGATTTACGCATAGAATGCAAAAATCCTTTTCTATGTACGGCACCGTACGGTATCACAGGATTGAAAACGAAGACGAGGCTCTGTCTTCGATCCAYGTCGAATACATGTGTGTGCTCTCTTATTCCGGTCTGCATTTAAGCGACAGAGGTGTACTGGCTCTTCTTAATCTCGATCCGGTTTCCCTCGGGGTCTTCAAAGTACAAGGATTCGCCGAATCCGCCCTTTCCGTACCGAACACCGAGCTCCATGACAATGGTCACTCCGTGCAACAATAGATGCTCCCGGATGGCATCCTCGTCGAAATTGTTTAGCCCCAAGCACAAATGGTCCATTTTTTGCTGCGTCCGGTTCATGGTTCCCCCGCAGTCCTTGTTCTTTGTATCGCCTCCACCAAGCGGTCCCGCCTTGTCGACGAGATCGATCAGAGAACTTCCGGCATCCAAGTGGACCATTTGAAATTTCTCATTGCGTCTTGCGACCTTGCATCCCAAGACTTTCTCATACCATTGTGTCATTCCCTCCAAGTCGTCGACTTTTAGGACAACGTGATCGATACCGAAAATATCGATAGGGTTTTGTCTGGTTGTTGCTGCTGCTGTTTTCTTTGGGACAGCTGATATATCTTTTGTTCTCTCGATGACAGCTCTAGCTTCGGCACGTTGATCCGCTGCCTCAGAAGCAGCTTCGATAAAGTCATCGACTATGTAYTCGTCGCTTTTGAAAGATCGCGGAACATTGTTTTCAATCATTGCCGATGTTGATGCCAATGTTGATGCCGATGCTACAGCCGATGGTGCTAAYGTGCCGGTGTTGGTGAGAAAGAAGGCCTTGCCAAAGGATGGGCGCAGTAGCAAAAGACAAGGTAATCGTCTGAATAGTAGTGAGCAGTTCATTTATTGTTTGTTCAAGAAGTAAATTGTGGCATCAATATGTCCCGTACTGTATTCGGATCGGATAGATCCATGATGCAAGCATTACTAGTAATCGTACCGTAACTTCGTCTGTGCCGCCACGTCTCATCGCGTCGCGTCTCGTCGCGTACGATTACGATTTACGATTACGAGTATCTTGGATCTACTGTTTGCTCATTTTGACTCATTTGTACATGGTGTCGTCTTTCAGTCGTGAGTTAAATACAGTACCGTAGAGTACGAGAAAGGAAAAAGTGCTCGAGCCGTTTTGTTGTCGTGGTTTGTTGTAAAGTAGGGTACTGTACCTCAAGTAGAAGTTCGTACTCGTACTTCGTACGCAGGGTACTATGGTAGTTCGAACGGTAAGCATGTTACGGTACGACTACCAAATTTTTGCAACCCACCATCTCTCACAACGGTCGAAGGAATCGGTTAGTACTTAAAAGATGTACAATTCTACGTAGGCTAATACCCAAAAAACTGCTACTCCATTTACCACCCTACTTACATGTGATACACATTTTGTGGTAGGAATTCTACCGTGCAACTGTATTAGCTTTTCTGTTGTGGCCGTATCTGTACCACTTTTGGTTGCTTAACACAGAGCAAATTATACTGAGAGTGCAACTACTATTTTGCAACAAGAACTCCTCCCTCCTCCTGTTGACTCCTCCTCACGAGAGGTGCGCGCATTGTTTTTGCGCAAAAAAATGAGCTAAATTTGAGCTCACAAAATAATGCAGCAGTCCTCAGATAAGAGTACAAGAAACAAAACAAAAATTAAAAGCAACGCCAGCAAATTGCAAAAAAACAGTAGCAAACGCAAATCATGGTAACAGCTCAACAGGTGCACCAGTGTCGTCCTCCCCGTGCATGGAAAAGGTGTGGGGGGACTGTGACGCCTCCAGGAGATGTGAACCACCAGCCAAGGCAATGGACTAGATACCATAAGATTCTACTGGAGCTAATGGATCATTTGGAGGGCCGAGTCCATGAAGGAGGCRAAAACCATAATTGTTTTCCCAATGATACTTATTCACATGATGCCACTTCATATCTACAAGATCTTTGCAAAGAACGTGTTTGGTAGAAAGGATCTTGGTGTGGACGATAATCCTACTGAAGGGATGTCTTCAACCCTTGTTTATTGTTACAAGAAAGCCTTATTGTAATTCATTCCAAACAMGCTGCACAACAAATGGACTGTTATTGCCGGTGTTGGCAGTGGAAATCCTACCAAGTCCCAGCAAGCAAACAATTTGATTTCTGCTGTGATTAAAAAGGAAACTAGAGGCCTTGGACAAGCAAGTAAGATGGATTGACCTCTTACCAAGGATGRGTTCTTGCAAACACTTGAACCAATGGTAAACCGCAGTCATCTAATTAAAAGACTTCCATATCTTGCAATGATTAAGTTCCAGTTCCATCTGATTGACCGGAATGATGATACAGCACAGCATGTTGGAAAGGACAGCTTGGAAAGATCTGCTGAGTTTCCTAAATTACTTACAGCAAAGATGAAGTGGTCTAAGAAGAGAAGAGAGGGACTGTCCAAAACAGATCTTGCTTGGATCTACTATGGATCATCAATCTTGCGTTGTACTGGGGCTTGCYTTGTATCTTGAAAAGTGTTGCAAAGGTAATGGAGCAGCAAGTCAATAGCAAGGAATCACAGATAGGAGATCACTACTAAAGGATGTTGCAAAAGAGGTCAATANCTTCCAAACCATTGGCAGCAAAAACATTGGTGTGAACAGCAGTGGGTGCAGTAGGCAGTTGCAGTTCCTCGACTTCGATTCCAAGCTTCCTTGAATGGTCTTCAAGCACAGTAAGAGTCGGAGCTGCGTCGTCAGCCGAAGGAGTTCCAAGCTTCCTTGAAAGGTCTTCAAGCATAGTTGGAGCGTCGTCGTCTGGTGGTGGAATCAAAGGAGGATTCACACCAGCAGCAGAAGGATTCGCACCATCAGAACAAGGATTCACACCAGCAGCAGAAGGATTTGCACCAGCAGAAGGATTCGCACCAGCAGAAGGATTCGCACCAGCACCAAAACAAGGATTCGCACCAGGAGAAGGATTCGCACCAGCAGTCACACCAGCAGAAGGATTCACACCAGCAGCAGAAGGATTCGTACGATTCTTTGCAGCACCACCAGCAGAAGGATTCGTACGATTCTTCGCAGCAGCAGAAGGATTCGTACGATTCTTCGCAGCAGCAGAAGGATTCGTACGATTCTTCGCAGCAGCAGAAGGATTCGTACGATTCGCACGACCAGCCGAAGGTTGATCCATACCAGCAGCAACCGGCAATGAAGAAGAAGGACGACGAGTCTTCTTCTTGTATGGATTCCTGGTCACCAGCTTCCCAGCTGCAGCTTTGGACCTAGTCTGGGGCGCTGTATTCCTGGAAGAAGAAGAGCGAGTACTGCGTCGTGGAGGAATCGTTCGAACCATAATGTTGTTGTTGTTGAGGGAACCTCAAAAAAGAAGAAAGCAACAAACATCCAAGGAGTGAGGATTACAAATTACTATACTCATCTGTTCCGTAGATGCGCGCACAACTTACTTTGAAAAGAAGAAGCTGCTCGTGGTGTTGTCGTTGTTGTTGTTGTTGTTGTTGCCGTGGTTGTTACGACGACGAAAACCAATCGACGATGTTTAAAGAAAAAAGCATCAGGACAAATCATAGTTAAAACAAAAAGATTGAAGCCGGACAATAAGAGGGGTCACTTACAGCAACGCGTTGTTGTAAACAAGATGACAATCAAGTGGAAACAGAGGCCTATTCCCATGGTCTAGTTCAAAAGAAGCCGATCGAATCGTTGCTTTTTCTAAACTATGATTAGATTAGTGAGTGAGTGAGTGAAAACAAGAACGAGTGTGTAGGATGTAGTACAAAATCAACGTACACCAGTACAACGTGGTACAAATTCCATGACTAATGTGAATGGAATCCCGCGAGTTGTGAATAGAAATGATCGTTACTAAGGAGTCACATACAGCTAACTACTGGAGGGACAAGCTATTTCCCACTATTAGCAATTAGCGACCAACCACTAGTTAGAGTGATACACGCGCGTGCGCGAAAAGTGGTACTCCGGTACCACCAAAAATTACTTTGGTACCATCTTGTACCAGGCCTACGTAAATCACGTAGGAATGCAGGTTTTTTGTTGTCCCCCCAGAAAAGCAGCAACGAAACAGTAACACCAATCGCTGGCAAGGGTCTCCTCCACTGCTCAACCTTGCAAGCATTGGATTACACAACTAACACCCCTATCCTCTGTCCTCCTCCTCGACAAGTGAAACTGCTGAATTTTGCTTTAGGAAGGGTCCTTTTCCTCGGCCCGGGGGGCCTCGGAAAAGGATCCTTCCTAAAGCAAAATTCAGCAGTTTCACTTGCCTCGGAGTCGGTTTTGGTTGCACGTGCTGTCCCTATCTAAAAAGAAAATCCTCGGCGCGCGCGCCTCGAATTTTCTTTTTAGATAGGGACAGCACGTGCAACCAAAATCAGAGGACGGGGTGTTACTTTTAGTAATAGTACGGTGCTCATCACACTCCTGCGGACGATTCTTTCTTCACATCATCAACTCAGCGCGTGTGCCGTCCCTTCAAAATTGCATTTGGACGGACATGATTTCGCTANTGTGTTGAACAGTGGTGCATTGGAAGCTGCTAGTACTAGCAAGAGTGGAGTAGCAGAACTTTGCAAGTGTCCTAATGATCTTTATGTCCTCTGGAAYGAATGGGAAGTGGGTGTTGGTCTGAACAAGCATGCAAAGGACTTTACTGCTGCTGAGCACAGCAGAGTGAAGAGCAAGTACTACAGGAGGTTGAAGTTCTGGAAGTGCATGGAGCAGCTGACTCATGCTGGTGCTTCTTCTGAAACTRCTGTTAGGAGAATCTATGCAGTCTATGGTGGTCCAACCAAGRGGGTATCATATATCCTTAGAGCAATGGGCAGGTCCCCATGAAGCTGATGGGGAACACCACCACGATTGTCAAGAGGAATTACACTCCCAACTTGTGTTTTTTTCATAGAATTTTCCTTGTGCGCAATTGTGTGAGTACTTCTCATCAATCACTCTGATACTGTTGAACTCCGCGCACTGGCTTGATGCACCTTGTCACACCTACATAGTAGATCATGTACTGTGTTCTACATGGTGGTTGATATTTTAGTAACATTTTCTTTCTGTACTGGTCAAGTACCTATGTTTTGCAACCCATATCTCCTTTTTTTGGTACAGGATTCTGGTAAATCTACACAAATTCCCTATAGGGCAATACACATACTCACACCATTCCATATGCACATGTGTTAGGATTTCTACCTATTTTGTTGTAGTGATTTTTACTAGTATGCAACCATATTGGCACCTCTCCAGGGATGGCTTGTGAGCCAAATACAGTTGCCAAAATAGTAATAAATATGTGTTGAGTGCAACCAGTTTTGCAACTCTCACATTCATGATGGTCCCCATGCTCGCCCACATGATGATCATTCCCGGCAACTAAAGGATAGTAGCAAAAAAAACATGCCGCCAAGCTGCTGAATAACTGTATTGAACTAGGTCACAAAATGAAGCAAAGAATTAGCAAAACAGACACTAAAACAACCACAGCAAGCAATAAACAAGGATACCAAGAGGAACCAACAAACCAATGGTAGCAGCAACAATAGGAGCACACCAGTGATGTGAAAAGGCAAGGAAGTGACGTGGCAGACCCTTGACGCCTCCACGCAGCGTGAACAAGCCAGGGCAATGGAAGAGATACTATTAAGTGCTTCTTGAATTGATGGATCACTTTACAGGAAGATTGGATCATGGGGGACCGGATKGAGACCATCAACTGGCTGGTGGAGTTGCCAGCTCTCGGTATCTTTTTAACATAAATAGTTTGAGGAGAGATTGGACGACAATGAGCTTCCTGCCTATTCAAGGCTGGTTGGGCCACAATGAGCTCCATCTCAGTGGTTGCGGGCCTCCTCTTCGTTGCCTTGTTGCTCTCTTTACTGCAACAAAGAGACTAAATAGAATGTACTGACTAAGAGCACTGATCAGGAGGACATAGTTTACGTGGCACCATTCCTCTTCTTGTTGTTACTACTACTAGTAGTACTACTAGTAGTGGTAAACAAAGTGGGGCTTGATAGAGGCGCCTCTCTTTATCATTGTTTAGGAAAAAATAGTCTTTATTTTGGCAGGCCTTTCTGTTGAGTCTTTCAAGGGACTCAAAATTTTGAATTGTGAGTTCCACATAAAATTTATTTTGTATGATGTATGATAGCACCAGTTTGGCTGCTATCAAACATACTTCTAATAAATTTCGGTCTGTCAGTCTATCAAAAGTACGAAGTTGCACTTCTATTAACGTGAATGGCCCAATAACCCTTCTCTTCATCGTGAACCAAAGAACACGCGAAGAGCAAACGACGAAGTATTTCAAAGATTTACCACTACGAAGGTGGGTGATGAGTCGTTACTTGTAGCTCTTAGCTGTTCCGTACAGTGAAGAGCGTTACAACAGTTCTCATACGGTACCGAAATGGTCATAGTCCCTCTATTAAAGTACTCATACAAAAATACTTGTAGGTCATAATAAAAATCAATTATGACCACTAGATCAATTTGTACAGTACCCTAGTAATCCAATTTTTGCTCGGTCGAGCACGTGTCGGAGACCCTAAGTAAACGAAAAAATGAGGGTTTGAAATAGGCTCAACGGACGAAAATATCNAAAAACACGCGCGGGAATTTGTTTTCGTGCACGCAGGAAACTTAAAACACCATTATATCGGTTTGTGTGACGTGCCAGCTCTTGGTATCTTTTTAACAAAAATAGTTTGAGGAGGGATTGGACAACAATGAGCTTCCTGCCTATTCAAGGCTGGTTGGGCCACAATGAGCTCCATCTCAGTGGTTGCGGGCCTCCTCTTCCTTGCCTTGTTGCTCTCTTTACTGCAACAAAGAGACAAAATAGAATGTACTGACTAAGAGCACTGATCAGGAGGACATAGTTTACGTGGCACCATTCTTCTTGTTACTAGTACTAGTGGTGGTAAACAAAGTGGGGCTTGATAGAGGTGCCTCTCTTTATCATTGTTTAGGAAAAACTAGTCTTTATTTTGGCAGGCCTTTCTGTTGAGTCTTTCAAGGGACTCAAAATTTTGAATTGTGAGTTCCACATAAAATTTATTTTGTATGATAGCACCAGTTTGGCTGCTATCAAACATAATAAATTTCGTTCTGTCAGTCTATCAAAAGTAAGAAGTAGCACTTCTATTAACGTGAATGGCCCAATGGTTCATTCCCGAAAACATATATCTGTGTACTTTTTGGCACGCCCGGCTCGGTTTATGTAAAAAAAACCATAAATTTTGGTAGAGGTGGGCCCACTACTACCAACATTTATGTAATTGACATATTTTTTCGTCGGAATCCTTGACTTAACATTTCCAGTCTCGGGAGCAGGCGCRCCCTAAACTGGCGGCAAACCGATTCAAGTGTCAAGGAAGAAAAAAGCACATATTTTCGACAGCAACAGGATTCCAAATTCCAAAAATGGGGGGAAAATATGTAAGTTGAGCTGGCCGGCGGTGCCATCTGTACCACTGAAAGTGATTCCCGAAAACATATCACAGAATATGTTTTCGGGAATGAACCAATAACCTTCTCTTCATCGTGAACCAAAGAACACGCGAAGAGCAAACGACGAAGTATTTCAAAGATTTACCACTACGAAGGTGGGTGATGAGTCGTTACTTGTAGCTCTTAGCTGTTCCGTACAGTGAAGAGCGTTACAACAGTTCTCATACGGTACGATTACCGAAATGGTCATAGTCCCTCTATTAAAGTACGCATACAAAAATACTTGTAGGTCATAATAAAAATCAATTATGACCACTAGATCAATTTGTACGGTACCCTAGTACTTCATCGAGTCATTGTGAAGAAGTATTTATTGCTACTTTAAAAGCCTCTACTTCGTACGTCAGTTTCCTAAAGCGCGATTCGTCGGGAGTTGGCGCGCGTTCTCCGAAGGCTTCTCGTATCTCATTCCATGTTTCTTGGAGGCGAAAACCTTGACACAAATTAAGAATAAGAGGTATATTTGTTACCCTGAAAGTTAGACGGACCCATAATGCTCACACGAGATTCTCACGTTGAAATACCTCACCAACCGACTTCGCGAAGCTGAAGTCATAAAATCAAGACCCTAAAATTCTAAACTGTTGATTCGGTGTTGCTAATAGTAACATCAAACACACAATCTCCCTTCGGACACAGACATAAAGACCATCCCATACGCCATGACTATTTTCGACGACGTTGCCGACGTGCTTGAAGATGCCTTGAGCAAGTGCACTGACGAACCCGAGGAGAAGCCAAAGATCAAACCTGAGTTCATCAAGCATTTTCCAACTTCCGCCATGACAAATGGAATCGAACAGTTCTATGTGCGGTTGTGTGCGACAATCTCCGGCTGTATGTACAACAAACTCTCTAACATTTCCCAATTCAACAATCTGGACCAGGGCTACAATCTTTCTGACGTCGGACTGACCGAACCCCCGAAGGTTTTACTATATGATAATCATGGTATGTTCGAAGTAACTAACCCACCATTCTCTGTGACTGTTGCTGGAAAGAAAATGATATTGGCTTGGCGTGGGTCAACAACTGCCATGGATTGGGATCGGGATTTCGGATTCTACGTTGCTTCTAGTTTTCGCTGGAAAAACGTGGCGGATGTTGTCAGTGTGCAAGGCGCTTACTTGGCTTTGGTTGAAAGTTGTATGTCCAAACACCAAGATTTCATCATTGAGAAAATCAAAGAACACGGAGTCACTGAAATAATGCTCACAGGGCATTCGTTGGCCGGTAAGTTCAATCATACACCTTTCGCATAGATAGTCATAGATGGCAGGGCGGCATTTTCSTTACCAATGACMCTTTGCCTAAAAAGAAATTTGTGACTAAAGTACTTCGCATGCCTCTTGCTTCTTTATGTAGGTGGTGTAGCGCAGGTAGCTCACTTGTGGTTCTCAGGAACGATGGATCCAGCCATTTATCCCGAACCAAACCCATGGCGAGAATTGAAAGATGAGGTGGGCCTCACAGTTCGTACGATGTCTTTCGAAGGCCCCATGACAACCGTGTTTATAAAATCTGGTGATGAAACACTAAACAAAAAGGGGATCGATTTCATCAACAAGTGCAGTGCCAATATGTGCACTACTTGTTACCACATGGACGCCGTGCCAAGAATGTACGGGTACAACGATTTTGGATTGAAAGTACTAGAAAACTTTAAAGATGATATTGGYAACAGTGATGGATGGATCGAAGGCAGCATTGAGAAAAAAATTGTTGAGTATCTTTGGCACAAATTCAAGGCCTCTTCGATTAAAAAGTCAATCGAGCAATCTCTCAAGGATGAAGTAAATGCCGCGTCGCAGTTCCAGMATCTTGGTCATGTTCTTTATTACGAATCGCAGGAGGCCSAGCCGAAAGTTTGCATTGACGATCCTAATGGCATTCTCACCACTTCTGACGGGAAAACTAGTACTCTCCCACAATTCCGTGACATCAAATACGAGCCAGTAAACAAGGGCGTTTTGCAAGAAATGTATTACGATCACATGTATATCATTTTTGGYCCTGGTCTTACTTTAAACTGGCAACCATATTTTGAGCATWAGCTTATTATTCACTAAGTGATGGCGCAATTGATCGTGCCCATAAAGTCAGCTCGTTTCATGTTTCTAATCTTYMTCTACTWTCGATGGCACAATAATTTCAACTCCGGATTAAAGATTRATGAGAAGAATGAATCATTCTCTCCTTAGATGAAGACCCCAGCAAAGTTCAAGTAAAATAGAAGAAAAACTAGAACCATTGCGTTGTCGTACTCCTGGAACACAACTAATCAGTTTGAATCGGTAGTRRGATTTCAGTCAAAAGTCGTGATTTAMGTGATCTGCGATCWACGTGCGTTAGKCTCACAGTTGCAGTACGACTTCGAAATAGGAAGTCCTGTAGTTCAATTCAATACTGTATGAGAAGTAGAAAATACGTACGACCAATTCCAGTGGAAGTAGTTCACATTTTCTTCTGTCAAAATTTTAGGGAAGTTTGGGGGATRATTATTATTTTACCCCTTTTCTATATCTGTTGATCAATTACCTCGACAAGCAGAGCGAGTCACGCATGGAACTAAAGTAGTACGTATACTTCATAGACAGCTACGCACTTTACTACTGTACCTATCAGTTATCAGTACCAGTAGAAGTAACAATGTACCGTACGTACCTTACGATGGAAAGTACTGTACTTCGTACTCGTACCCGTACTCCAACTTACGAAGTATCGAACTGTACTATTTTTTTGGCATCAACCACAAGCAACGCTTTTTTGGTTCTCGGTGATCTTTGGCTTCGTTGAACAGAAGAAGAGTGAACCCAGATGTCACAGTAGGAAACTCATKAYATTATCTCATTGGGATCGATATTATCCTGTACAGCACTRCAGGTCTACCGAGTTCTCAAAAATCCGCATTTGAAGTCTATTTCTATTCGCTCTTGTGTCGGRAGCCAGAATAGCACGGAAGATCCAATCGGCGAAGCCTTCGAGGAGCGGAAAGGATATTTCKCATATTTTGTTTGTATTTAATTTTTTCAATTGATCGGTGATCTTGGATTTGATAAGACTATGTTGAGGCGCGTGACATCCACTGCGACAGCGAGTAGAACTGCCAGTAGTCTGCTGCGTCGTAGCAATCCTTCGATGGCCATCGGTGGAAACACTAGAGCTAAGCATCCTTCTAGTCGTGCCTTTGCCGCTGCGACATCGGCCGAAAAACGTGCTTTGAACGCACAACAACTCAAGGGTTCTAGTGGAAAATCTTCGTCGACAGCTGCGAAAGAAAGTGCGACCGGAGCTGCCCCGACGGCGGAGAGCGGCGGCGGCGGTATCGGACCGGTTCTAGCGTTATTGGTAGCTACCGGAGGTGCCGGTGCTGCCTACTATAACGGTCTTCTTGACGACTTTTTGGGAGCCGACTCTTCTCCGCTGCCACAGAAATTGGAGGACGTCAAAAAACCCAAAAAGAAGAAGAAAGCGGCAGAAGCAACTGACTCTCCAACYCCCAYAACTAACATAGAGAAAAAGAACGCAAATGCTGCCGCAGCAGCAGATGAGAGTCTGTCTACCAAGGAACTCTTAGAGGTAAATGAAATCATAGCCGATGTTATTGGCGAAGTGAATGAGGAGGTAGCTGCAGTCACCGAAGCCATAGAATCCATTGCCAAAGAGAATGAGGCAGCTTTAGCCTCCGTTGTGGCTACCCCTGTTGATATCACCGCGAAGATTGAAGAACGTCCTCCAGTTCCAGCASAGGCAGTTCCAAAAGAAGTAAAAAAAAWAACTCCAGAGCCCGAGCCCGTGCCTGAACCTCAACCTGAACCTGAACCTGCACCCGTTCTGATGGCTTACTCAACGCCAGCTTCCACTCTGGATGAAGCCAAAATTATGTCGGAAATCGCCGAACTAAAGAAGGCGCTTCACGAGAAATCCGATAAGGCCCTCACGGAAGCCCACTCGGAGCTCGCCAAGATTTCTTCTATGGATGTTATGARTCTCGACCTAGATCAAATGACCAGCTCACAACTCAAAGTCAGATTGGTTCAAATGGCAAAAGACCTAGAGGAGCGAACAAAGTGGGAGGCGGTGCGCTTGCAGGAATTCTTGTCCATGAAAGAAAAGGAAGTCGAAGATAGGTRCGTGCATTACGTTTGAAAATGATGTAATTTGTTTGTTTTCTTGTCAACTTCTAAGTCTCTGTTCATTTTGGTGCCGTCACATAACCTGACCTTTTCGCTTTTGATCATTCAAGATATGTCCTGCTCATTAAGAAGCTTAGAATTGAGGCGGAGCACCTCCAAGAAGAAAAACTTTCGGAGCAAAGAAAGGCTCTCGTAGCCCAAGCGGAAGAAGCTTTGAAAGAACAGCAAGCRAGATCGGAGGCTTTTCTAGAAAATTCGATGCAAATTGAGGCAAAGGCTCACGCCGAAGACAAGGCTGCATTTGAGCAAAAAACGGAWGAGGCGATGAGCGCCAAGTACGARGAATTGTACGGAAAGGAACTGGCAAAGATCAAGGACGACTTTGCTACAAAAATGAATCAACGAGTCCAACAAATGGAACGGCTGACCAAGAAGCTATCGGATCTGGAAACCTCGCTGAAAGACTCCCAAGACTTCCAGGTGGGTTCGCTTGAAGCCCACCGCATCACAGCCGCGGCCATTGCCCTAATGGAAAAGCTCGAATCTGGAGAACCAGCGGGTGCGGCAGTCAACGCATTGGAAGCAGTCGCMTCGGAAAATGCTGTTGTCAGCGCGGCCGTCAAATCTCTCCCCAATTCTGTGACCCGGTCAGGCATTATGACGGTCCAGGAACTCCAGGCGGGATTCGAAGAAAACATATACCCACAGTGCCGCCGTGCTGCTAACATCCCCGAAGGGCAGGATGGCTTGGAAGGGCAACTTTTGGGATCAATTTTTGCCACGCTACGGCCTGCACCAGGCCCTGAAGATGTGGCGCCAGAATCTGAAAAGAATTCCTCTGAATACGTCTTGGCGAGAATTCGGCGCTATGTACGTTTGGGCGACCTGGAAAAGGCCATTGGCGAAACGAAGAAGCTGAGCGGCCAAGTGGCTTACACGGCAAAAGATTGGAATAGCCACGCGAGGGATCGGGTGGCCGTAGAAAAGGCCCTGAAGGTYATCCGAATGGAATGCGCCCTTGCCAATGACAATCTTAGCAAGGCTGCGGCATAAAGACCCTCGTCATTAATTTTTTCTATCGATTGTGTATTGCAGGWCACGATAGATCACAATGCAAGGYACTCTTGTTGCCTTCTAGCTTAAGCATAAGTAGTTGATGCGCTTCAATATACCCTTTCTACTATCTTTTAYTATGGCGCAATAAGCTGGCCTCGTCGCAAGTGTTACCAACCAAATTTAGCTCTTGCGCACTACATTCTTTCACAAAGACAGTCTTCTTGTTCGAGTCTTATTTGACACCGATGTGATGTGATATGGTATGATTTGATGTATGATATCGTCGAATTGAGTTGATTTGTATTTTTAATTTACACAAATTTAGTATAAAGTATACAAGTAATACAGACATGGCRCCATGGATGATCATCGTAGCCTTCGCTTGGGGGWTCTGGTGGCGTCGTACAGGGTTCCTGGTGGGTAGAAGGTGAGACTTCCAGTGTCGTTGCGGCTCAGGCTGCCAACATACAAATCTCCGTTGTCAAATCGAACAACGCACCCCTGTAAAATACCTGCCCTCTGATAGTGGTTTCGGCCATTCTCGTCCCTAGAAATAGACGGTCCACGGTAGGTTCCCGATTCTCCGTTCACCTCGATGCGATGGTTTTTGCTACGAGGACACTGTGAACCAACACAGGTGATAGGGAGGGAAGAAATCTTTCTCTGCGGAGCTGATGATATAGAAGAAAGCGACGACGAAGATGACGACGACGAGGGACTGGTTGTGGTGGTGACGGAGTCTTGTTCGTTTGGATTGCGTCGCTTGGGACTYAAATACGACGAAAGATTTGTTTCGGTGGAATGGGGATGGTTGGAAATTGTCTCTTGCTGTCGGGTAAGTCGATTCTTGCTATTGTGCAAATCGCTGTGTTGATTTTGGGAACGAAMGACATCGGCCAGCAATCTACTAAGTTGTTTTACCAACATGTTCATCTGTTTCAACTCGATGTCTTGCCTTTCGATCTGTTGTTGCTTGGAAGCACAGCACGGGCAACATATTGAATGTTGCAAGTCCTGTTGGTGAGGATACGCCAAGGCACTGCTCGGTGCAGTTGTAATTGAASGGTTTTCTTGGGAATCACTAAACGGAACCATGGAGTCATTGGCGTTCTTGTTGATGCCTGTCTGCTTTAGAAATCCACCAGCACCGCATGGACTGTTAGCTTGTGTTGATTCTTTCCTTTGATCATTGTGTTTAGGTGCAATTCCAGTTGMATTTGCAGGGGGCGTTGCTYGGTTGTTTCCAGGAACAAATCTAGGATACACAAAAATGTTTTTGTTTTTGTGTGTTGTGCTAGCAGTGGTGGTATGTGTAAGAGTAGTGGTCGTGGTTGTGGTAGTTTCTGTTTTYGTTTTTGTAGTTGTGGTGGTCTCTGTGGACTTGTTCAATGCTTCTGAKGCCTCCTGAACCACAAAGGATGATGCATTCCGTCGAAGTGGTGTAGTGTGCGACCACTCGTCGCTGTTGTCGATATCTCCAGTATCGTGTTCGTCACGATCACCAACGTTGATGATATCGTTAGCACAGTCATTACTGTGATCACCGCCATCTTCGTCGATTTCGTTCACCCGGGGGAACGCACTCTCCTCGATATCTCCCAAGAGGAATTCCATGGTYTCTCCTCCTGCGTCGTGTTCGTCTTCGGAGAAGGAACATTCCGAAAACAAGCTACAAGACGGAGTTGTTAGGGTTGTCGCAGTAGCWGTATCGCTATCGCTTCTAACGCGGTGTTTGCTAGTAGTATGGTGCTTCGGTTTTGACTTATCTGTACCTGATTCGCAGTTGAAGGCATTCCAGTTCAGATCCGTTCCGTGGTGGTAGGTATAATTGTTCTGTGGTTCGGCCGATAATTTRRGACTTGATCCGAAACTACCATGATCGGTTATTGCACGACTTGCGCTTGCCGATATTGCATTCAATATGCTTACGTGCTGCTGCTGCTGCTGCAAATGATAMGTTTGGATTTGCYTACCGAGGAACCACTCACTTTTTCCCCACGTATTGTTCGAAACTTCCCCTCCCACCATCACTTTCGATGAAATTGTCGAAGMAGGAGGCTTTGATGAYAACGCGTTAGCATCGCCAAGACTAGWTGTAAGCRCAATCTCTTCCTTTCCACCCGCGAGACGATGCTGTTGCTGATKTCCAGGGGARAGGTAGACAAAGGGTTGACTGAACATGTTCTTTATCGAATTATTAATTGCGATCGTTTCCTTACGCGGTACTTTGYGTTCCTTGGTCTTTAAGGACACACAGGTTTGATGCCGCAGCAATATCCTAGTTCTTTGCTACTTTTTCGGGCCTTACTACGGTACAATTGGGTATTGCCTATCCTGCCATWTCACAAAAAATACCGTGTYGAGGTCGCTCCCTTGGTTTTGACGGAAGAAAAACACTATKATTATTAACCGTAAAGAGAAGCGTCTGTAAATCTAAATTATCATTACGTTTTTTACGGGAACTCGTAACGGTGGCAGGAAGGAATCAATTAGGAGAATTAGTTCGTACTGGTATTATCTCTACAGAAGATTTGGCCATGCTTATTTTTAAGAGAGTTAGGACGTTGATGTGAGATGCCAAAATGTTTTTGAATTATGAAATATTCTTTCAAAATACCTGCAACGTGCTCAACGTCCGTATGAGTGCCACTGTAGAAGCTCAGAGCGCAGCCCATCAGTCTCAATGTGAAGCTAGATCACTAACAAAACAGAACGTCGGCAACCCGAAGAAAGAAAACAGAGGCATTTTGGACATCATTATCAMCAGATATTCAATTAAGCCTTGTTTTWAAAATGACCTGCAGTCTTAGCGAAATCCTTCCTCGCAAAACATTCATGAGTGAAATACGCACTCGGGACTAACATTGACCATTTTCATTTGATTTTTTGCCGTTGGAATATGTGTGSCAAGTTGGGTAGTTTTGCGCACGTGCCATTTCGTATTTTCAATTCMCTGTCGACGGAAGATTTTCGACAAGCTTTTATCAGTACACTTCGTAGCTGTAATTCTACGGCACATGCAAATGCCATGGCTTCGCATTCCGACACACAAAAATCGATGAAGCGCATCCTTTCAACAACGGAGTCGATATATCGTCGATTGGTTGAAATGAACGAATGCACCAACTGGCTCCACAGGTTGGGCTGATGCCACAATGACACTRTACCTTATGGTAACACAAAGAAAGCATACATCAATGAAAACATACGTAACACCTAACGCGATGAGACGGAAGAACAATGGTAGCGATTTCAGACAAAGCGCCTGCAGGAGTGAATGGCATCGCCACCGTCACGGTGCTCGAAATGATCTTCGGCGCCGTAGGTCCTTTGCGTTCATGGCTCTKCCAGCAATTTTTATAGCTTTTTGTGCATCGTTTGGGCACCTCTGCGCCGAGGCGTTTCGCCACAACTCCTGCACGTTCGATGTCGGAAAACAGTTTCAGTTCGCCGACTGCTACCTGCCAGATATAGCCGACGACCTTGCTCTTTCCGACGCAAGCTTTTTGATGAGCCACGATGCTGCCACTGGATACCTTAAAAAAACGTCYGGCCTTGTCACAAATGGGGCGACTAACCTCTATACAAAAACCCAGATCGGAGACGTYTACCAGCAGCTCGACGACGGCGCCCGGGCGCTTGACGTGAGACCAAAGCTCCTGGCGAACGGAACGGTGGTATTACACCACGGGGCCGTTCCAATCGCCGTGACGCTCGAGCGACTGGTGGAAGACGCCCGTCAGTGGGCTTTGGACAATCCCAGCGAGCTAGTATTGATCCTACACAGCAACTTCGCATATGCGTCGTCTTCGTCCAACAACGACGATGATGACGTCGACAATGGTGGCAGTGAAGATAGTGATGATGATTTTGTACCCAGTGCCGATACAACCGTAGAAGCACTCTCCCAAGTGTACGCCAACTTGGGTGTCAACTACGTTGAATGTTCGGATCTATACGGATTAACCGTGGGCGAAACAAAGCGATTGGCAGCCTTGTCTTCTTTGACCACKGACGACGATGACAATGATGATGCGAACGACAATAGCGGCAATGCTTATTACAACCAAGATGAGGGAGAAAGTTGGAGAGGTGGATATCTGCTGGCTATGGATCGACATGACCAATATGCGGGATCGTGTGCAAAACAAAACTGGGTGGAAGACTCGCTCGTGACATGCTATTCGAGCGACGGCGATGTCCTTCCCTGTACCGATCGGAAGTCGGTTCAACACAAAAAATTGAAGGAATACGCCCTCGCAAGTGCCAACAACAAACCCACCGATAACAGCAACGAACTCGGACCGCCGGAATCGACGTACTATTATCCATTCAACGAAATCCAAGCCCTCTGGCAGGTCGACGGGATCTCGGCGGCGTTGGGTGTTCGCCACGTTTCGTCGATCATTGACGACAACACCAAATCCCATCTGAATGCTAGAGTGGTCGACTGGATCTACGACGATGAATTTGATTCCATAAACCTGTTGGTGGCGGACCATGTCAGTCTGAATGGAAACGCGCTGACCTCTGTGCTGAGGAATCGATGTGGCCAATCCGAGCTTTCTTATGACCAATTTCATGGAGATGGCCAAGACGCTCGCGAATATAATCACGAATATTTCGACATTCCCTGCGGGACAGCTGTCGGCAAACCGCACCTGCGAAAGGGGAAACCCCTGTCCACTCTTTMCTTTTTCGCAACCGCGCTCGTGTGTGCCGTCTTWGGGCTCTGGATTGCCGTGTTTTTAGCGCATTACCGCAAACACCACGACCACGCGAAGGAAATYGAAATACTAGAAAAAGACCTGCAAATAGTTATTCATCGATGCGGCTGCTCCTCCGCCGAAGCAGCTACCATGGCAGTTGACGATCTGGATAGTATGGTCGGAGATGGCAACAGCCAAGAAGGCAAGAAAACCCCGTTGATTTTCCTCCCCAACATTGACTGAAGGATACAAGGCGTCCATGTTGCAATCAAGCGAGCTCGTGGAGTGACCTACAGGGGAGACGTATGAATTGAGTTGCTTGGACAAGCCATGAGGTACGACTTCTTTGGAACCAATTTCGGAATGACAGCATACGAAAAACCGTCGACTCTAGTTACATTTCTGTCGACAGAGCGGAATTTTATTTCGTTGCAACCACGATCAACGTTGCAACCACGATCAACGGGGCCGAGAATGGTGTTGATTACCAGGAGAATTTCGTTCCGGCGCAAGTATTGCCCGGTTGGACTGAATGTCCATCACGATTCTGWAATAACGACGAAAATGAATTCACTTTCGAAACCCTAAAAAATGCAGAACACCAAAACATCGATGACGGACAAGGSATYCGTAATTTWCCACTTTCAAYGCGTAGTAACAGATCGACGTTGAATWTTGGCATTTTCAATCGCAKCATCAACATAATTTTAGTGGCATGAGTGTTCAAGTACGAAAGGTTCTTTTGGAATATTATTAATGAATTCATTGTGTTTTTGATTGGTTCGTAATTATACATTATATACTTGCATCGCGGGTATCTAACAAATTTCCTTGTCATCCAATGGTTCGACGGGAATGTCGTCGCTCTCGGCATTGCTCTCGTCCGGCTCTTCGTTGTCGACCACCCCGATAGCGGGATAGTCGGGAGATTCGTCGACGGTCTTGGCATCGCTCTTAGTCTTGTTGCAACAGCAGGTAGCGAACCAAACCAATCCCATCAGCAACACGCCCGCCAGGAATCCGCCGAAAAACAAGAGGCATATCATCGTGGTGTTCGATGTGTCGAATCCCATGTATTCCTCCGACAACAACCAGGCGTCGATCTGCTCGTGTTCGGATTGAAAGGCGGGGGTGTTGTCGGTGTTGGTGTTGCTGCTCCTGCTGATCCCGGTGTCGTCGTCGTCACTGCTAATGGTGTTGATAGTGGTGGTGSTGCTGCTGCCAAACTTGTCCCACGAACCCAACCCCGTGAGGCAAACATCCGCCAGTTTGTTGTTGCAGGCGTCACACCACGCTTCCTCCGATGTCAGCGTGTTCTCGCTTGCCCAGACGATAACCTCGTCGAGCGTACACCAAGAGAGTTTGGGGATGTTGACAGATTCTTCATCTTTGTCCTGGCCACATTTGATTCCCGTCTCGGACTCCTTCAGAACGACGTGGATGGCGTTTTCAATATGGGGTGCCTTGTACTTGAGGACGAAGAAATAGTTTCCCTTCTCCGACGACTTGTGGATTTCGACGATCAGGGCACTGCCGTATGCGATGGAATCGTCTCCTYCCGTGGCCTTGTAGAAATCCTCGGAGGCTTGCAGCGTCGA
Source organism: Pseudo-nitzschia multistriata (assembly GCA_900660405.1). Taxonomy (NCBI): domain Eukaryota; phylum Bacillariophyta; class Bacillariophyceae; order Bacillariales; family Bacillariaceae; genus Pseudo-nitzschia; species Pseudo-nitzschia multistriata. Next base: position 128,052 of record CAACVS010000550.1, read on the forward strand.
AAGAAACCCGATGAGGGTTGCGGTGTGGGCGGAATACAAAAAGAAGTCACCGTCCCCCTTCGACCGGTTCAGTATCTTCCACAACAGGTTGCTTCCCAACAAATTTCCCGCGGTGACGGTTCCCTCGCTGTCGATCCCCTGACCGTACTTTAGGAACTCTGCCTCTTCGAAGAGCACCTGGATCTTGTATAWYTCGGAGAGATCAAGCTTCTYGGTCGCCAGGTACTCGTCCGTGACAAAGGCCGAGCACGATTGGTACTCGTAGTCGTCGCCTCTGGACTCGCATTCGGTCTTCGCGACGACCATCGGATCGTAGACGTTCCAGAGGTTTTCCAGTGGTATTTTTCCACCGACCGCTTCGTCGGGGAACATTTTGCCGAGTTTTTTGAGCAGGCCCGAGTGCGACTTCTCGAGGTCCTTCCACTTGGAACTCGCGTACAGCTTTTGCAACCGATCGGTAAAGGTGGGACAGTTTCGGTACGCCCGCAGGGTCACGTCGTTCTGGTCCTTTCCACCCGTGTAGACCGGGATCGCCGGCGGCTGTTCCAGGTGGCTTKYATAGAGGTCTTCCGTGACGTCTGGGTTGTCGAGGTGCATCCCCGTCGAGCGGAATTCCGAGGGAAAGAGGCCCAGGGCCAGCGAGTTGGCGGACGACAGCGTGCGCTCGAGGTTCGTCGATTCCAGYCGGTGCAGGGCCGGGTTGTAGTGCATCAGGCTGTCGCCGTCGCCTCCMAGGTAGTTTCCGTAGGTCTTTTKTAGCCACTCACCCATGTCGTAGAGCTGCTGCTGTCCCAGCGGCGTGAGGSTCGCCCCGCCCTTTTCGGCCAGGCTGTCGGCGTCCTTCGACAGCATCGAGCGGGACCCGTGGCGGGTGATCACGTGGATCTGTTCCAGGGTCGAGGGAGASAAAACGTCCTCCTTTTCCATTTGTGCCTTCGTCTCCGCCGCTTTTTGCTCCGCTAGGATGGCCTCCCCGAGCTTCTGAGCGTCTTGCAAACGCCGGGACGGCGTGGAGCCGGCCTTGGCCCCTGCGGCCGTCGATGGCGCCGCGGCGAGAAGGAAGAGCGCCAGCGAAAATTTTCTGGAGAATGAGGTGAACGACTTCATGCTGTGGGAGGGAAGACGGGTTCGATGGTTCTTGCGGGSTCGRCCGTTGGTACGAGAGAGTTGTGACCGGGGTCGCTTGGAAGGCGTTGTCCGAACGAATTTGTGTCGTTGTTGTTGTTCTTTTGTCACAAGAGAGCGAAAACGACGATAGTGCTACCGTACAGTACAATACAASAAGTACCGTACCGTACGAAKCGCCGATGGATGTTCCGGAATCGGGTCATGACTGGAAGGGAAAACGACRCGTTACGGTGCGTAGTAGTCGTACTTAATGGACCTTACCGTAGCTACCGRTACGYACCGGTACGGACCTGWATTCGAGGGACAACGCCATGCCGCCCAAAATCGCTRGCATTGCTCAACSTCCAATGACCCTGATTGGCGAGAACTGCGCGAAATAGAACAACTACCGTAGCGATCGTAACAAATTAGAGACAATCCTTCCGTCAACCTCTATCTGTATATGCTAATTATTAGCATTCATTCCGGTTCAAAAAYAGATGGATGTCTCTCCGTMAAAAATAAAGGTTGAAAATATACTTTTCCAGGTTGAAGGATGGACGGTGTTGMCAATATAATACCGTTCACGAAACAAGCTTAAGAAGAAACCGGRCAGTAGTGATGACGTACGAAGGCCCCGGAGGCGCAGCTCGGAAAAACAAATGATTTCAAGAACTTATGGATAAGAAAAATAAGATTATCCCTTTCGATTTTCTGTACTTAATCTTACCCTTGTRTCGGGAAAAAACGCACGTGAGTTTCTTCGACRAGAATTAAATCGAGCTCGGGTTTTCGGGATCACCCGCTGTTTCCAGTCGTTAAGAGATCACGAGACTCGCTCGGACCGATGTACCCCTTGGTACCGCGGGTGTATCTATATCTTCWAACGTCATACCATCGTATCCTCTGTTAGGTTTTTAAGTTACTCATTCCGGCATCGCCGAATGGGACAAGGTCGGGGAGGCATAGTAATAAGGACGTGGATTTGGTAACTCGGTACCACTGCGCGATTGTCAATTATCGGTCCAAAGCTTGACGGACGGCCTCTCGGGATTGCGGGTGCCGCTGCTGCCCGCTGCCGCCGTCGCTGCTGTTGCAAGGTTTCCTCACAAGCTTGGATCACGGCAACACCGAATCGTAGCAGCAGCCGTGCCCGTGCACGTACCACGACCGGAATTCGGTGGTTCCCAACCAAAGTTTCTTCTCCTTTTCCGGCAGAACCGAAGCGGAACCCTTAGCAGCAGCCACCAACCACCGGCACCACGATCCCCCGAAACCAGCATGGAGCGGCCCCGGGCCTTCGACGAACCCCCTCCCTCGAACCTGCCCAGTCCGTGGGCGCTGGGAGTCCTGGGGGCGGTGGGGGTGCTGGCCCTCCTGGTGGTGGCCGTCACGATCCTCAACCTTGTGACCCTGTGCGGCTGCTGCCGCCGCGCCAAACCGAAAAAGGCCAAACCAAAAAAGCCGCTGTCCCCGGCGCGGCGCGGGACCGAAAGCGGCTCGGAATGCTCCGGGGACGGCGAGGAGGAGGAGGACGAGGACGAGGACGAGGAGAGCCAGAAGGAAAGCGGCGAAGACGACAGCCGGAGCAAAGACAGCCGGAGCTACGACAGCCGCAGCCACGACGGCCGCAGCTACGACAGCCGAAGCCACGACAGCCGAAGCCACGACGGCCGCAGCTACGACAGCCGCAGCTACGACAGCCGCTAGCCGGCGGACCGCTCGTGGGGACCCACCACTGCGGTGCGCACGGCTCCGGGCCTTCGCTTCGTTCCCGTCTTGGGTGCCCCCTAAGACTCGCCTTGCGGTCCGGCTCCACGGCGAGGGGCACTCCTGCGCAGCAGCAGCAGCAGCCAAAGAAGAAGCACGAGCATTGGCATTGGCGGAACGAGCAGCAGCAGCAGCAGCAGCATAATCCCAAGCGGGGCGCCCTCCCAGGGGAGGCCGCGGGCCTCCGGGGCTGCACCGGCAGGAGACGAATTGCATCGGAGGTGTACCAGTGCCCTGCTTTTGCCATCGAGGCCCTACCACCCATAGTGTTACTAGTGGTGCAGTGCTCTACTTGTCTGCCTAGCCATTTCACCCACCGGTTGGCACACAGGAAGAGATTGTGAAATTTATCATAACGAATAAAATCGAAGACAGCAAAACGAAACAATCTCCTCTTTTGGCATTGTCTGGCCTATACTACTACGGTAGTAGTTTACTKTYTACTTGTACTGTACATGGCAGAAGTGTGGTRGAATCTTCTGCGCTGGTTTGTGTCGCACTCGTGCCGGTGCACTAGACCACCTTGTCCTACCGCGAGGCCGGCTTGACCCTGTAGGTGAGCTTGGGGGCCACCCCGGAGCCCAGCCACTCGTCCACCCTCGACTTCCCGTGGCAGTCCGGGTTTCCCCCCCACTTCCTGCCGGCCTTCTTCTTGCGCCTCGAGGCCGGGGAGGTGGGGACGAAATAGCCACTGGGCTCGGTGCCGGGGAGGTACTCGTCGGGCCGGKAGACGTCCCCCATCCGCTGCGTGCGCATCGAAAAGTAGGCKTCCTTCGCGGCGTCCCTGGCGTCGTYCTTCGCGGCGTCCTCGGCGTCCTCCTCGGGCGGTGGTGGCGTGGGCGTGGGYGAGGCCCCMGTGGATGCGTCGCTCGCCGTTTCGGAAGCCGCTGTTGGCTCTTTGRTCGATGCTTGGGAAGAGGTRTCGACGCCGTTGTYGTCGTAGCCGTAMTTCTCGCTCTTGCTGTTGCTGTTGCTGTTGTCCTGGGTTGCGGGAGTGGCCGCGGCAGCAAAAACCTCGGAGGCCCGCCGGTAGGACTCGGGCTCGACGTCTTTTGCTACGGGAGGCGGCGGGGGCCATCGCAAACGGCCCGGCGACTTGCTCCCCGCCCTTCTTCCGGCGGGCTTGCTGGCCGGAGCTGGAGCTGGTGCTTGTGCCGGTGTCGGTGGTGCTTGTGGTGCTTTTTCTGCTGCTGCTGCTGCCACTGCCACTGCTGCCTTTTCTGCCGCCTTCTTTACTGCCTTTTGCTCCGCGGCCGGSACCGGGACGAAGCGGTCCCTCCCCTCGAAGGAAAAGGTCATGCCGCTGGCCCGGTCCCACTCCTCCTTGCGGGGGGGAACCGGGGGATTCCCGGCCCCCCAGACGGACTGGTCAAAGTCGATGACGCAGCCCGTCATCATTCCCGACTCGTCCGAGGCGCAAAAGGCGATGCAGCGGGCCACCTCCTCCGGCCGGAGGAGRCGGCCAAAGGGCAGGCCCCTTCCCGCYGTCTCCCTCCATCCTTGGCCCCCGCCCTTGTGGCCATTGGGCATGCACATCCCCTTCTGGGCGGCCTCCTCCCCGGGCGTGTCCATCCACCCAATGGCCAGGGCRTTGACCCGGATKCGGGACCAGGCGAGGGAGTAGGCGGCGTTCTTGGTGGAAGCGTTGAGGGCCGCCTTGGACATCCCGTAGGCCGCCAGCATGGGCATCGAGCCGTAGGAGGCCGTCGAGGACACGTTGACGATGGAGCCCTCGGTGCTCTCCCGYTCCATGATCCGCGCGGCGTCCTGCATCAGAAAGAAGGGCGCCCTGGCGTTGACGGCCATGATCCGGTCGTAGTCCTCGGGGGTGGTGTCCCACAGGGAGCCCCGGTCGGTGGTGCCGGCGGCGTTGACCAGGACGTCCAGCCTGCCAAAGGCGTCGTCCGCCGCCCTCATCAGCCTCCGGCAGTCCCCSACGCTTGCCAGGTCGGCCTCCACGAAGAGGGCCCGGCAGTCCTTCGAGGACAGCTCCTCCGCCAGGGCCTCCCCGCGGATRCGGTTCCGGCCCGTGAGGACGAGGCCGGAGCACCCACGGGCCGCAAAGAGCCGGGCCGTGGCCTCCCCCAGGCCCTGGGTGCTCCCCGTYACCACCGCGATCTTTCCCGAGAGGGGGAGCGGCGGGCCTTGGCTTGTCGTCCGAGAGGTCATGCTTCGTTCTTGGTTCTGTTGCTTCTCTTGTTGCTTCTGTTGCTTCTGTTGCTGTTGTTGCTTCTGCTTCTGCTTCTGCTTTGTGAACCAATCGATGAATCGGTCGTCTCGCTGCCTTGTGGTAGTGCTGTGGTTGTCAATAACAGTCAATCCGAGTGTGCTGGGTTTGTTTGCTTGTGATACAGTAGAGTWATGGTGTTGTGAGAAGCGGGKTGTGTCTYRAAAGCAAAACTGTGGTACGKTAGAACGAATTGTWTTGTGGGACGACGCCGCGAGAGATCACACCAACATCCGAACAAGGAACGGGAACGACGAGGACGATAGTGGCTATTCTGCATCTGGTCCCGTAATCGTACGAGTGCCRTACGTACGCATCACGCARCAAAACAAGGAACGGCGCGATGGGAATCGTGAAAYCTGAAATCTTCTTTCGATTGTTCGATCGAAACGACCGTCGGTCGTTGGCCAAATACCAACGTACGTAACTCGCACGTAGCTCCAGTACCATAAGTTGGACCTTCCCACGGTCTTCCACAAAAACCGAAATGACTGTCCCCAAGACATCAACGACTCGTGGGCGCTAATATAATGATTGAAGAATTATACTGGTACGAGTACTCGTACACAATCCGTCGGTGCTTCAACGAGTACGAGTACGAATAGCGGTTCGTACGTACTCGTAGCTTGCTTAGCTTCAACMACTCGCTACGGTACGCGAACAGTGAAACCACGACGAAGAACGAAATTCGTATTCATATCTATTTACTGTACATATTATGAATATGATGCGGCAGCCATCACCATCGGATGGCACAGGSGCATCGCATGGCACGACACGGTGGAACAGAACGGAAAGAACAAAAACCAAAACTCGTGATTCATCCTCACTCACACACAACCCCAAGATTTTCGATTTTCCTCTTGTTTGGAACACGATGCACAAAAGATACCAATCAAAGGGCATCCCACCAATCCTGCTACGAACCCATCGCCACCGTCGAAACCGACACTCTCGACCCGATCCCCGCGAACGGTAGCCCCGGCCCGGTGACCTTTTTTCTCGCGGAAACGAACCCCGCAGGGGAAAGAACAAGAACAAGAACAACCAGCAAGCCAGCCAGCAAGCCAGCCATGTTCTCCGCCTCCCGGTCGGCCGTCGCCACGGCRGGGGCACCGCCCCCGCGGCTTGCCCGGATGGCCGCCGTCTTGCTCGTGGCGTGCCTCTTGCCTCCGACAAGGGCCTCCCTGGGCGTCTCGGTGGAGGCGAACCCCGGCGCGGAAGGCGGCGGTGCGGAGCTGGCCTACCGCGTTTTCCACACGGGGGGACCGAGAGCGTCGCCGCCGACCCGGCTCTTCGAGGGGGGGGACCTCGCCGTCTTTTCCGGGGGCGGGTGGTGCGTCGCCCCTTCGYCGTCGTCGYCGKCGYCGCCGCCGGGGAGCAAGGGATCCCCCCGGTCCACGGGGCTCGTCCTGGCCAAACAGGAAGCCCTGGGGGGCACCCTGCCCGGCCTGGGAGCCTACGGGGGCACGCGRATCGAGTGGGTCTGCGAGCTCGGAGGGGRCCACCGCCGCGGAAGCCGAGAGCAGCGAAGGATCGCCACCTCCTTTGTGGCCCTGGACTCGGGACGGGCCGTGGTCTTCGAGATCGACTTTCCCGACGGGCTCGACAAGACCTCCCTGGGAGACGCCGGGGAAGGGGCATCCCTCGCMACCTTTCCGTCCTTTGTGGTGCTTCCGAATGCGAACGCCATGAACGCCACGAACGCCACGCGGCACGCGGCACATCTGCCACCGGACCTGCTGGAGCGGGAGGGTCCCTGTCCCCTCTCCCCCTCGCTCCCGTCGGTCCTCTCGTGGGAGGGCTCCTTCGTGCAGAGCGTCCGGAGGCTCTCGGCCGGACCGGGGGGAGGCCCCACGGTCTTTTACGACGCCTCCGATCCCTCCCTGGCCACGGTGGTCGTGGCGAGCCCCTTTGTCCCCTTTGCGAGCGGACGAMTCCGGAGGCCCTCCTTCGGCAAGTTCACGGCCGGAAACCACAGGGACTGGACGGGAAGCCGGCCCGCCTTCTCCCCCGGGCCGAGCGGCAGGCTGGGGTGGATTCCCCCGGGAACGGCMCACGCAATGATCCTCTACGAGGGCAGCACCGGGGGCATCACGGCCACCATCGACGAGTGGGGGGCCGCGATGCGAGCGGCGGCCTCTTGGAAGGCTTCGCCGCTGCCGSCGTCGCTGCCGTTCCCATTGGCAACCGGGGACTCGGAGCTTTCCAAACCGGGGAACGAGACTGCCCGCGGTGCCATCCGAGGCGGGAGCGCTCATGAGAAACTCTGGGACGTGACCCTGGAGAAGATTGGCTACCAAACGGACAACGGGGCCATGTACTGCTTCTGCCGGCAATCCAACTGCTCGGAGGTGCTGCTGCGGGAAAAAGAATACCTGGACTCGATAGGGATCCCCATCGGGTACCTCTCCTTCCAGGGAGCCGGGACCTCCAGCGGAAGGGGAACCGCCGCTCCGTGGTGCATCGAGCGGTGGAGCGCCGACGGCGGCCAGGACACGAACCACTACCCCCTCGACACCGGGGCCTTCCGGGAGGCGCTGGGGGTGCCCCTCCAGCTCTACGCTCCCTACTTTTGCCCCAACGCGAGCGAGTACTTTTCTCCCCACACGCCGTGGAAATCGGTGGCTTCGGACCCGGGCCTCCCGGGCTGCGAGGGCTTTGCCTTCGAAACGGCTTCGGCGGAAGACGCGGRGGCATTCTTCGCCTGGTTCMTGGCCAAGGGGATCGACCGCGCCGGGATGGGAAGCTTCGAGTCCGACTTTATGCACCARAACGCCAACTGCGTCCGCGAGTTCGTGGAGGACCCCGTCCACGGCTCCGACGCCTTTCTCGCGGGCATGGCCGGCGCCGCACTGGAGCTGGGCACGCCGATCCAGTGGTGCTACGCGTCCCCGGGCGTCGTCCTGGCCTCCCTCTCGTTTCCCTCCGTCACCAATTTCCGGGTCTCCTTCGATTTCTGCTACGGGAACAGCTACGCCATCGGGGAGTCCTCCCTGCTGGTCTGGGCCGCCGGGGCGGCTCCGAGCAAGGACACGCTGTGGACGACCGAGAACCAACGGACGGAAACCCCGGGCTGCGCTTGGACCGARGACCACGAGGCCCCCGCGGCGGAACTCCACGTCGTGCTTGCGCTCTTGAGCACGGGGTACGTATGCGTATGCGTATGCGGCCCGGGCAGCGGGTGAAGAATACCTGGCGTGTGCCCGTCGTTTCTCCCCCCGACTCACCCCTCGTTGCGTCTTTGTTCTTCGAACCGTTGCGGAACCAAGGCCCGTCGGGATCTCGGACGCGATCGGCATGACCAATGCCACGCTGCTGCRCCGGACCATATCGGCGGACGGGGGGTTGCTCCAGCCATCGAARCCCGTGACCGCGGTGGATTCTAGCTTCCGAGAAGACGGCGCGAAACCGAAGGGGTACCTGTACGGAACGCACGCACTCGGTCCGTCGTGGATCTTTGTTTCCTTCCGGCTCGCCGAAGCCTTCCCCGTGACGGCCCGGGACTTCTGGCCYCCGCTCGGGGTGGGGCAGACCGCCCGCCTGGTGCATCGCTCGTTTKCCTCGAGCCCGGACTGCGTGGACGGYGCGGACGCCCTGGAGACCGGCTGCGTCGCGATGGTTYCCCCCGAAGCGACGAACGGGCAMGGCTCTCGGGGGGGCGACATGCCACCGATCTTTGTGGCACCAAAGTCCTCGTTCGGATCCCCCGGGTCGGATCTGTCTCCGAGCGTTGCCACGGTGTGGCAGGAATGCCCCCTGAGCGGTGTGGTCTTCCTCGGAGAACTGGACAAGTACGTTGCACTGTCACCGAAACGGTTTCGGTCACTGGACTGCACGAAAGACGGTGCATCGGCTGTTGTTCGAGGAAGCGAGGGCGAAGTCGTCGAGATAACACTCTTGGTACCAGATCACGCTCAATCGTACCGCGTGGTTAAACGAAAAGTTCCGATCGCAAGCGATTCCGCCGTTGTTCGCTTTGTSYTCCGAACAGACCATCTGATTCAAAGCAGAATCACTGCGATTGCAACGACAGAATAATCGAYCGCAAGAATACCTAAGTATGTTTTYGTCTGCTAAAACTATTAGTAATGCTTGACACAACAGCGCGTTATTTCGAACTACAAAACAGTCATGGTCAAGGGATCCTACAATTGAGAGATGTTCTTAGTGACGCTGCTACTCTGTCGAAGGAGCATCCACGGCACAATTTTTCGTTCGAAATGAAAACGTCGTCAAACACCACACTAAGAACTGMACATTGCTCCTCGTTGCTCYCTTTTMCTTATTCCTCCTCCTTCGCTTTCRTCGCGGCTTTCTTCTCCTTTTGCTTTCCCTTCTTGTTCAATCGGTGGATCAATGCGTCTTTCTTGGATCCTCCGTTCAAAGACATAAAGCCGTCGGGAATGCTTCCTTGACCGAAGTTATCGTCGCAATACTTTTGCGGTTCTGGAGCCATCTTCTCAGTCACAATGATCATACGACTCCGCATTTTCTTGCTCATAAAAGGCTTCATCAACCCCACCATGAGATGTACCCAACGGGCGCAACCAAACATGTAGATTCCTTTCATTTTAATGGGCAAGACGCCAATCGTGAATCGGTCCATCTTAGCACCCAATTCCATGGGAASAAGAGTMAYACTTTTCCAGAATCCAAGATTATCGAGAGCTTCAACTAGCAGCAAACCATTGTCCTGGCCTCTGTGGTCGAACATCATCAGGTGACTAAACCATACAATATATCTCATTTGATCCTGAGGAGCAAGAGACTTGATGCTCTTCGTATSCATTGTTCCGAGATCAAACCACCARATGAGTTGATCATCCTTGGAGTGAGTTGCCTCGAGGCCCCAAGCCTTATGTACCTCTTTCACAGATTCAAACGTGAGGGGKTTTTCGGCCATATCTTCGGCCATGTTGTCTTTCATCCATTCGAAGTAAGAGTCCAATCGACGCCGGGCCTTGGAGGCATTCACGACGAGATTTGCACCCTCGCTTCCTTCGACAATATCTTCTTTGTCCTTGATGGACCACTTCAAAAACGACTTCAAAAAGTTTGTTTGGGTGGTGTGAAATTCRTCGAGGGGGACCAGATCCATGWAAGAGGTAAATGGGAGTTTCTTTTTGGCCTGTTCCTGTTCCTCGGCCAACTTTGCATCTTTTTCTCTTATGTACTTCTTCAAAATAGGCACACCCTGCTCCACRGTTTCCAACCATAAATCTTCATCTCCGTCCTTTCCGGAAGCCATTCCCATGGTTTCCATAGCAAACGACCAATAACTCTTCTTTTTTCCGGTTTGGTCGTCGGTCATTTCCGTCTCGAACACCTTTTTCATGTCCGCTAGGCCGGCTTCTTCCTCTTCCGATGARGGAACGGTAAMATCATCTTCGGTGCTCATGATGAAGAGAGTCAAAGGAAGTTGCTACAGATTTGATTGATTCAAGTCTTTCTATTGTCGTACCGATACTTTTGCCGGTGTGGATTCGTATTTCTGATACGAATTTCGTAAAAGATTTATCCACTGTTACAAGGCCTTCAACACAAAAAATTCCTTCTACAATTTTTCTACACGCAATAGTAGTTCTTAGTAGTATCGTACGTACCCTGCTCGTAAAGCCTCGCGACAACTAAACTAAAACACTTGAAATAAAAAACAATAGTTTGTACCATTCTACCGTAMGGTACGGTAAGAACAAAATCCTCCACCTTGATTGATCGAAACGACTCATGAAACACGAATAAAAAAGGAYTCTTCCAACTCGCTCGCTKGCTSTCTCAACGGTAATCAGCAGTTGAATCAATGACCGATCAATCTATCTCAAAACTAGAATAAATGAATCTCATCTCAATCGAAAACAAAAAACTGTTACGACAATCGGTACCAGTACCCGTACTTTCGTAGAAGTATCTCGTAGAAGCTCGTACTTTTTTCACTACGTATGGTAGGGTGGTTGGTAGAGTACGATAGCCAATAGCCCTAGCGAAGTAATCACGCGCGCAATAAAGAACGAATGAGGTTCTTTCTTTTTTATTGCTCATCATCAGTCATCTGCTTTTGACCAGTTGAATCGAATTGATTTGAACAGACAGACTTGAAGAACGTCAATCAATCAGCCTCTCAGACCCATCAATAAAATTWTTCTCTTCGAGACGTTCTTCGGAACAATCATCWTAAAAAARGKKGRAAMMAAMYKRAAAAAAATTGCTTCGCTGTYGCAACTCAACAAAGAGGACCACTAAGCCAACACGCTCCAAGAGGACGTTGCTCTGCTCTGCTAAAATTTTTGAAAGGTCGTCGCTAGTTGTACACTTCAGAGGTTCTGCGSTGCTGACTGATCCACTGCTTGCTTGCTTTTGTTTGGAACCGCAAATGAAAAATATTAGAAGTTCCGGAATTGACATACTTATCCAATATTATCAAAATCAATAATATATGCTGTTGGTGGGGATGGGAAGCAGCAGAAACTCAGACACAGCRTAGAAGAAGAATCTGAGCAAAAACCTTCGAATTTCCGCTATGTTGAGAACCACCCGCTCCTCGGCCGCTCACGTGTGGAAAATCTGCTCGGCATTCGATGGCCGAGCCCCTCCTCTGCATCGGATGAGCTTTCACTCGATTGCACAACCAATGATGCGATCATCGGACGGTTGTCTGGGTACCGCGAAAGGAACGACCACGACGAAGCTTTCTAGCATCCGACGACGGACGTTCTTTACGGATCACAGCAATGGAGCGGAACAACTGGAGACCTCCTCCGCCCAATTCACTCCGCTCCAGGAGTTCTTGCTGGACGTTTCGGCGTGGATGCTTGCTATCACTTTGTGGTACGCTCCCCGCATTGAATTCGATGACGACATCCTTGGCGAAAACCAAGACGGTAACCTCGAGTATCGAGAGGACTACGGTCCATGCCTGTCGTCATCGCAGTCGTCGTCAACGTCAACGTCGAAATCGGATCGACGAAATCCGAAAAACACGAATGAGAAGAAAAGCGASAAGGATGTCTGACTAGACGTAAGCGACGGTGATGCAGTGAATAGTAGTACAGTATAATAAATWAAAAAACAATATTCGATCGAAAATCATCGTACAGGTTTGAACGGWAAAAATTGAATGATCAACAGACTGTATTCTGACTACGAGGTCTCGGCTTTTCATGAACGCAAGCACGAGTAGTGCTTTTCGAAACTAAATGYTAGTCGAAAAGTTGAATAAATCGTTGTTGTATCTTTCTATTCTACATGCTACCGGTATTATTGCTTTCGAACGTTCGTTGATTGATTGATCGATCGATCGATTCAACCTATTGTTTTTGTATTGCTTGAAAACTCGTTGTTCGTCGATGAATCATTGTCWCCACGTTGTTTCTTCGCTTGTKAACACTCGAATCACGGAGACACACAGGTTCCTTCCTTTGGAAATTCAMCACGGGCTTTATCGTATTCAGTTGTTGAAATTCACTTTATCAAATTATTGTTACAACGCTGGGATCCCTTTGAGAACGTCCTCTTTGAGAGTCGGGCTTACAGATTCCTTTCCAAAATAAACATCACACATTGCTTCCGTAAAAGGCTGRGAACGAATGGTTCCCACTCCGAGACCGGTTTTGAGGAGGAGTGTGTCGCCTCGGATAGTGAGCTCGATTTCGTCTCCTTCGATCAAGTCGATTTTTGGAAAAAGTTCCTTGAACTCGTCCAATGTCTCCAGGTTCTTCCCGTTAAGGCGTGGTTCGATTGCCTCGTTCAAGGCAGCAATGAATTTGTCCACTACCGCACAKTATTCAACAAAAACAATAGTCATGAAAACATCAACCAAAGGGGCCGGCGGGCGGACGGACAGGCKTCTGTCAGTTTGAAAGGATCGGAAAATAAAACATGGAGGTCGACAGACGAAAAGAACAAAAACTCACCGGACAAGCCGCGATTCATGACGATGCGGATGGTTCGAGGATAGGTTGGATCTACCAGAGCCCCTTCTATGTCTGCTTGCGTGCCYTTCTTTACGGCCGCCATGGCAATAGGATCAAAATAGGCTCCCACGGCGTAAACCTTCACAAAGACGTATTTGATTCGAACGCCAACACCACCCAGAGACATGCCATTACAGAGAGCAGGAAACGAAATCTTCGTCGCTGGCTCGTGGGTGATTTTTCCCACCGAAAAGACATCTCCGGACGTTGGAATTCCATTGGATCTCCTCCGCACGGCTTCGCATTCGCAGTGGTCGCAAGAMAGGGCACCAAGGGACAAGACGCCGGTGCTGGTTCGATTGTTGTAATCAATTGTTACCGCAACGACCMCCATCACACCCACCAGAGCGGTTCGTCGCCAGGCCGATTGGTGGCTCGACGTAGCGGTGGCAGCCGAGAGAGCTCGCCTCGCCACGAGGCGGTTGGGGGGCAAACACACCCGTTGCTGCACATGGTGCTGGGCCGTCGCTGCCCAGCGAGAGGAGGAGATGATGAGTGATCGACAGCTGGAAGCAAAATAGTGTGGCATCCTTTTTCTTTCCTGTCGTTTAGATATTTGCACCGYAGTTTCAATGGGCACGCCGAGAGTAGCAAAACACAAGTGACTYGATCACTATCAATACTGTAACCTATTCGAATAGCTGAATTTYTTGTGACACGGAACAAGAAGTGATTTTCAATTCTTCTTTGGATGTCAAAAAGTTTTGCTTTGTTGATTGAATAGCAGAGATGTGGGAGCAGCTGGCACACTCTGTGAAAATAATTATTGTGTGACTGATTAACTCGTGAAGGTTGGTTCTTACTATTCTTTCAAGTGATCGTGCATMTTGATGTTCGATGATAGTTTCTTGGGGCCTGCTCAACGAAAAGCGAAARTACACGTCGCAGGCACGGTTGGTGAGCACGAGTGGCAGTTTCATCGTATTTCGTGCGGGATAAGTTGACTGGTACTTACGGTACGCATGTTCGTACGTATTACCCTTCCGTACGGAACGATTTGAAATGACAAAATAACGCCSCTCGAACGTTGTATCCAGTCATCTTCTACCGGTACGAAGTACGGAAAACATTTGGGAGGTAAAGGTCTCTTGGTTGTCGTCGCTCATCGCTCAAGCGATCAAAAGTATCACCTAAAAACTTATCGGGACAGCAGCTGGAACACAAAGACTGCCTGAGAATAGATTCCAAATGTTCTTTATGTGCGCACGCGCACGARACGCGAACACTCCATTGACATCATTATTCGCAAAAATTATGAGACTTTTTGAATCTTAATTGACCCGAAGAATGCAACAAAGCATGCCATCCGTCCCAAACTGTAGGTTCAACTTTTTCCCGCCTCGCTGTTGTTGCTCATAACCTGCAAAATGTACGTGTGCTCTTTAGTGCCGTATAACTACGTGTTTACAATAAAGAGTGATTGTCTAGCTAGTATTTGACAATGGCAGTTGTAGCCTGCACTCTCCCAGTAGGAGCCCCTCCTCCATAGATGACAACAGTGTTTCTAGTAGTGATACTACTCTTGGAAGTCTTTCTGATGCCCCTCCTTACTGCTGTCCRTAGGATATCAGACCCTGGTATGACTCATCATATACACGACACATACATATGACACGTATCTACAATTCGTACACACCATACATATATGACTCACACGAATACTAGTACATTGATCCATATGATCAACATGACTCATTTCATTCACTTGCGTGAGTGACTCAAATTATTCGATTCACACATCACTCAATGATCCTCACACTGATTGATTCTAGATTTCATAGTTTGTTGATCCTCAATACTAAGAGCATCGACTCACTTTTCTTCTAGCTTACATTTTACATCACTATTAGGATACTAGTAGACTAGTCACTCCTCCCACAGGTTATGACACCCTTCCAATAAAAATTATCACCACCATGGTGATCTTTTTTTAGGTGTGCTCTCTCCTCACTACACAACTCTACCAAACACTTGGTCCACACACCTTTGAACAACATCATCAACCCATACGTATTGTCACCACCACCTTCTTTGAAATTATCACTGCGCAATTGTGACAACAAATTGTTGTTGCACAACAACAATTTTGAAACATTTGCCATTGTTGTTGCCCAAATAACGTTGTTTCATAAATTTGAACATTCAAATTTTTGAATCAAAATTATTTCTTTTTGATTCCCAAAACTTATTTGGCGTCAACAAACCCACTTTCATTTTTTCTTAACTACCACCTGGAAGTTAAAAATAAATCCCACGCGCGCACAAACACGTGTACTAAGCTTTCCCTCTCTATTCCCACGACGCAACTGTCTCACTTTACGCGTCCAGCAACCTGCATTGCCGTAACACTTCTAGTCACAGCGATATTCAAGCTTCTCATGAAAACCGATACTTTTACGACAAACTTGCACCAAATATTGCTTCACAACAGCATCATAAAATAGGATGAATTAGAACATCTTCTCCCCCAGGACTCCTCAATTMCCATGAGTCCCACTAAAATTCCTCCTGCTGGTACACACATGTCTTTAGATAGTGATGAAGGAGCACRCAACAATGACAATGAAGAATACTGCAACAACAACATAACATAGCATTTAGTAATCTCCTCCAGGTGTCAGGAATCTTGTGCAATTCTTTGAACAACTACAAGACACCAGCAGCACCAATCCAAGTCCACCCAAGAGGAATAGATCAGCCATGTCTAGGAGTACTACTGCTGCTAATGGAAGTATCATTCATGATTGCCTCCAACAAGGAAGAGTCTTTTGGGTTTCATTTGATGTTGAGACTGGTGGTTTGAAGTGTGKGATCCTCCAGTTGTCTGCAGTTCTTTCTAATGATGGCAAGCGCAATGAGCTGAGATATTTTGATTCATATTGCAGGTTGCCACCTAGAGCAGAATTTTCCAATCATACTGATGACCCCCTCTGCAAAATCAGGGCTTTGGTGGGGAAAATATCTGGTTGTCTTTGTCTTTCTTGGTGACATGCAAATATTCACCATCTGTCTGTTGATGATTCTTTCAAAGGAGGACGAAGATCCATTTAATTTGTCCAGTATCTTCCTAAGAAGCCAATCAGGCATTGTATCMAGGTATACTGTCTGTGTAATGCAGAAAATGGGTACTTACTTCTTGCCTTTTGAGATATACGCTGCTGCTGGTGTTACTACTACGAGTAGTGGGTCCACCTGGGATATTATTCCAAAGTTGATAAATTCAATCTACTAACCTTCGACAAGATAAAGGAGGTCAACTGTTCATGGACAACTTTTACACTGCAATGAAAGTTGTGACTACTAGTAAGTTATCATACAGCTGTGGCAATTTTAAAAAGTTGATTTAATTGTACATTAGCAATCCTGTTTATACAGCTCTTTACAACTGGTGTATATGTGCAATCAATGATGCATTATAACCCCCCATATGACTACATTTGTCTTTTTACCAGYTTTTCATGCTGTTAGAGTGAGTTTACAATTAGTTAACTTTCTACCTACTGCATGCTGATTTTTTGCCCTCTTTTTACTGGTGGTGTGTAAAGACTCATGGGATAAAAAAATTACTTGTACTAACTGTACAGCAGTGACATGTGGGCGCAAAACTATGTGGTCACAAGACTGGTGAGAATGGAAATTCATTACATGCCTGACTGTAAACAGCAGTATAACAAGCCAGTTTTTTAGTTGAAATAGTCATTACACACAAAATAAGGCCACAAATGTACTATTACTGGTGTGTAGATTAGGGAGTCATGTCTATACAATATGAAGAATAGAAATGGTGGTACTGTTGATCAGACAACAAAGAAGGTCAGTTCATGCTCTTTTGTTTCCAAAACTATCTAACAACAAGGGCATTGCAGTCAAAAAGGGACATCTCAGCCAAGAAGGATAGTACAAAATATTAAACATCACTTTGAACAAATAAAGACAAATGATATCTTCTTATTTCTTATTTTCTTACAGATGAATATTTGCATGTCACCCAAGACAAGAAAGACAACCAGATTTCCCCCCATCACAGCCCTGATTTTGCAGAGGGGAATATCAGTGTGATTGGCTTGGCTTCTGCTGTAAATGAACATATTGGCCAACAAAGGAAACTCGTTTTTTCTCATTGTGTTCTTCCTGACAAAGGGATCATAGATTCTGCCATTCTCAGTACTAGACAAAAATATTTGAGGTAACATTGCATGAAAAGCTTGAGCATCTTTCTCTTCTTTATTACCTGCCCATAGTAGGTATCCATAGCTTGAGCTTCTATTACCCAATCTTCAAAGGCATACCAGTTCTTGGACATGTTTACTAGTATCAGCTAAAGGATTCTTTGGCAACCAACAATTTGGCAACCCTTTCTCCTTATCAGTGCACCAGCAGCCATCCACCACCCATTTWTTCTTTGAGGCATAGGAAGGACCTGGGGTTGCACCTCCTCCAGGTGCAAAGGTACTGGGCAGAGGAGGGCAGGAGGAGACCATTCCTCTGCATCATCACCCAACTTCCAAGCTGTTTTGGCATTGCTGTCAATTGTTTCAAATGTTTCTGATCCTTTACTGGCCAGAAGATACTACTCTCAATTGTCAAACTTGATTGCTTCATGTCCTTCTTGTACCTTCAGAAGTCAGCATAGTCTATGGCTTTACTAGCCTGGGCTTTCCAATCTTCCAAAGAACAATTGTGTGCATTGATACTAGTAAGTTCTTCATCTGTGACATGTTTGTAGACGGTAGAGAGAAGCAGATCAAGAGTCATGGCAAAGATAGGGCAGCTCATCTTGTTCCAGATCAGATGAATCAGAGAGGTCATGGTCCTCATCACCAGTGTATACATCAGAGTAGTACCACTACTAGTAGTGGGTGGCATTATAAACACTTTCAATGGAACAAATAGCATCACCACTGAGAACACCACTGTCCTCTTGTGTGAGGGTCTGGACCCAAATGCTGGTCATCAGATGGGTTTGCATCACTAGTACCACCATACAAATATTTGTCATTATAGAAGAAAGCATCATCACCTGTCATGGTGATAGCACTATCATGATAGTATTTTTACATTGGTAAATACAATTGTTTGTGTGATAGTTTATATTTTGGTTTGAAATTTTTACTAGAATGATATATATTGTTGTTATTTAATTGTTGGGTAATGAATGAATAAGTAGAAAAGTAGTACCATAGTTTTATTTGTTTTATACTTTTTTCTGTATGTCAGTCTTCTTCTCTTTTGTAGGACTTGTGYCAAATAATAAGACAACCCAGGAGATAGCCACACTTACATTTGCAATTCATTGTCTTCCTCAAGGATTGCAGAAAAGTCCTACTACTACCCAAAGGAAACTAACCCAAGAGAGCAGTCTCACCCCAAGAAGAAAGTTGACTGGTGGGATTTGAATAGCAGCAGTTGTTGTTTCTTCTAGTTTTAGTGACAAAAAAATCCTTAATATTTATTTAACCTTGTGAACTAGTAGAAGAGGCACTAGTAAGACAGCCAGAGTCATTACTTCTCCTTACTAGGAAGAAGAATGCTCCTAGGCTTGTGTTGGTGTTGTTGTTGCTTTCAGGWATGATTGTTGGAAACAACAACAAATTCAACACTTGAAAACAACAACAACTTCAACACTTGAAGATACTTCCAGAGGAACTAAGGGATCCAGCTGGTGTGGGCAGAGAGCYGGGGCCAGGACAGGATAGACAGTAGTAGTAAGAAAGGTGGGGAGCTTAACAACAAAGTATTTGGTTGTTATCTTTAATGGAGGAGGCTGGGGAGGTGGATTTCCCCCCTTTAGAACAAGAAGGGGATGTCACAATGGCGGTTTGGATGCCACCGGAAAGGTTCAGATCAGGTATTTACAATGTAGTAAGATTCAGTAGGAAATCTAGGTGATAATCTGCAGAACCAAAGTGTAAGTTTGTACTGTGTATGGAAAAAATGTTTTGAAAATTATTGGTTTTCTTGATGACTCTGTCTTTGTGATTATCTCGTAATTTATTTATAATATTATGATAATACTATTACTATTCTCAAACSATACATTAATACTAGTCAAAAACAAATATTATTCAGATTCCTGACGGATCTTCAAAACGCTTCAAACGGTCCACACAACTCATTCATCTTCTTTCACAGCAAGCTTGAGCTTCAGCGCATTGGCATCGTGGAGACGTGGTTTCGCAGTCCAAATCACAGTCACAATATTCACTCTCGATCTGTCCTGGGCATGTTACTCGGGTGTCGATTCCAGAGGCTGGTGCGGCCTGTGCTTGTGCAGGAACTGCAGGAATGGCTACCGTTTGTGGTACAGGAATCTCTGGTGGTGCATTGAGAAGGTATCGAACGGACAGATCCATCCTCATTTCGTATCCAACAACGTTGCCGAGGAAGAGGGAGCCATCCTTAAAAATACGGGCGGGGATAATGGATTCATCGATACCTACTGGCCAAAGCTTAACAGTACCTGCAGCCCCATTGAATTCGCCAGTTCCGCCGAGAACGTTCAATTCGGACACTCCCTGTGGCACAGTAGAACCTTCAGCTGTGATGGACGCAWAAACTGTAATTGCACCATCTTGAAGGTCGAAGAACTCGTAGGTRAAGTGACAGAATCCAGTTTGGTCTTGGAACGTATTTTCACAGAAACCTTGCGCAAGTCCCTGAATAGGCAAGTCGTTGATTCCGAAGATAGGCTGCAATGGAACGTTAGCGTACAACCACTTGTTGCCACTAGCTCCACGTTGTGGGTTCATAATGTTCGCATAAATCGGTTCGGCACTACTGAATCGATTGTCCTGGTAGTACTCAACGGTGACAATCTCTTCAGAGATGACAGTGTCATCGTCATAGCTTTGCCTAAAAAGCAACCAGCATAGCAAGAAAAAATGTGAGTCTCCTTCAAACAAAAATCAGATTGTGGTGATGAAGTTTAATGTTTGCGGGTTTTCAGATTTTACTCACAGCGATCGATCATTTTGGTTCTTGCTATCATTTTCACTTTCGAAACGTAAAACGCCCTGATCATGTAACTTTCGGATGCCTCCGCTCGCGACGTCAGGYGATACCTCCTTCGCAACATAATTTTCAGAGTCGACATCAGCCATCTCCACTCTCGCGTGTACGCCCATCGACATAGTCTGGACAGCGATGAAAACTGCCGCAGCAGCGTCAAGCATAAAAGAGGTTCTCATGATGGTCCGTTTGATTATTCTGAATGTATGATGAGTCGGTTCCAATGACTTCGGCTTGCAGATTTACTTGTCACTTGTTGGTAATTTTTTTTGTGTGACTTGCTAGTTGTGATTGTTGCGATTCGATCAGTGAGACGTGAAATCATACGTGCGCATGTATTTTGCGGTCACGTTAACCGTTGAGCAAATTTTCCCTTAAAAAATATTGTGAGCAGATCCATGGCGCATTCTATAACTGCAGTGCGCGCAAAGRGAGAGCCGAACTATATTTTTTGTAATTATTAATTATAATTGCCTCAACGCAAGGTGCGCGATAGGAAAACTACAACTCCGGTTTTTGATGAAATTCTTCGGCTTAAGTAGGTGCGCCAAACCCAACGGTTGAATCAAAATCCAGCTGACGGGTTAGTAGAATACAATAATTTTATATTTTTTGCCATTCTGATGAMTTGCCGAGACTGGTCCACTTAACTACACTCCGATCGATGAACAAATTCGATAAGCCAATGTAGTCAGTCTACAGGTATGTTGTTCAAGTGCCGTTGTTGCATATTTAGGAAGTTATAATAATGTTCAGATTTCAGACATGAACTTTTTCCAACCAGCCTTGGTAAATCATTGGTACATRATCGCTTTAATATTATAATTATACTTTTATTAGACATTTAATGCACTAGAAGGATACTTTGCACAAGAGATTTCCTTTTTATCTCACTCTTGCAGGATTACGTAGTAGATAGACTTCTTTCCCAGACATCTGAGAGTATCAAGACATTTCCAAATCAACAGAATCCATGAACACAAACATCTTCACCATGTACGATGATGGCAAGTCAAGCTGGTCATCAGGAATAAAGACAGGGGGGACTCCGTTACGGAGACGTCCTGACTCGAGGACAACAGTACCGACTGTTCTTTTGAAKGGTCCACTACCTCCAGTGATCGCCAAGGTGTGAACGTCTCCCTTGCTAATTGGACCCTCCACGGAAAGAGAAGCCTCAACTTGGCCCCGCCCATCCAGGAAACGATAATCGAATTGGCAGTATGCTCGTCCTATGTACTGWAGTTTCGGATCARTTCTTATGCACGAMCCGGACACAACAGCGACTTTGTCCTGTTCATTGATCAAGTAAGCACCCCTGCTTCCACCTGGGGGTACATCAAAGACCACGTTGTACAGAGGCTCATTGTTGTACAAGTATTGAGTTCCTGCATTCAAATAYGAAGAGTCTGGGCCAAGTCTAATAGGATCTTGAATGCGTCTAGAGTCTTGGAATGCTTCCAACACCATGGAAACTTTTTCTGGAATACCAACTCTGCCACGATAGGCAGCTCCACYACCTAATACTAAGCTTCCAGCACCCACAGCGCCTTCACCAMCCGCGCCGTTTTCGTACCCGCCATTATAGTASSCGCCATTATAGTAGKCACCRTTATAGGGGCCGYTGTAACCACCACCGTTGTAACCRTAATCGTAGCCGTCGCTGTAGCCTCCATTAAAGCCTCCATTATAATAGCCTCCATTGTAGTAACTTCCACCGTATTGTAGGCGCCTGTTATCTTCGGGCTCTTCCGAAGCTTCTTCAGCAAGTTTTCTGGCGTCGTTGATCTTCCTTAGACCACTCTTACGCATAGCTGCTGCGAGAGGATCACTGTCATCCTTGGCTAGGTTGCGACGTTCATTGGTGCTKTCATCCGACACGTCCTTGGCATAACGCAATGTTTTTTCTTCAAGCAAACGTTTCAAGAAAGCCTTTTCGTCTTCGTCGAGCGGAGCGTTGTTGTCTCGGAGAACACGCTGCCTTTGCTGCATGTCTTGATCAGCTCGAACGTGATCAATATCGCGGGCTGCGACTGGCGATCCCGAAATCTGAAGACTGAGGATAAGGGCGGCGATAATATTCTTCATGGCGATTGGTTGAAAGCGTTAGTTTTTCAAAGGTATTAATCTATGAAATAAAGTCGTCGCCAACGAATGGGTACTGTAGTGACTTTCAAATTGTTATGAGACAACGAGATATATTAGATCAATACCTTCATTTCCTCGTGGGACATAGCTCCGTGACAAAAAAATGCCTTTTTCTGCCGTTGCGCCCCGACACAAAAACAAGGTGCGCGAAAATTGTTTAACTGCCGCCTCGTTGAACAACATTTTTTCGGAGACTCTCTATAGAGGTGCTCGTTCCGAAGAATCATCCCCATCTATTGCCGCGCACCTCGGATTTTCGTGCACCTCTCTCAATTCGGACATTCGAATGGAAGGCTTGTTACCTACGTACTACAGAACCAAGTAATACGATACTCGTGTTCGTACGTCAAATGTCCGTAGTACGTACACTGCGTGCCAAGTACGACAGTGTCGCACGAATATCGGKCGTCACTTTTCTACAACCCGTTTTCACGTTTCACCACGGAATGCACAATCCGAGTAGACGATTACGAATGCTAATGTACCAGTATGATAGGGCCCCAGGATTCATAGTGTATAGGTTGTAACGCAAGGCGCGGCCATAGCCGTCTTAAAAACTTGTACAGGTGTAATGGATTTCAAATTCAATTGTAAACAAGGAAATGATRGCTACTTCACTGATTGCCGTAACAAATATTAGACAAGTTTAGATCAAATATTTTCATACTATATCTGGCTTAGCTGACATAGCTTTTCATTAAACCACATTACTCTATTGGACAGTTACACAAATTTCAATTTATCATTTGCAGACGAAGATGACTGACGCTAAACTTCTATTGCGCGTACAGATCAGGAAGGAAGAACAAAACATCGACATCAAATTCGAAGAAGTGTGCCCATCCGCTAACATCATTGAAGGGATCGGCTCCCGCTTGCGGCTGAATCAAAAGGGGTGGATTCCTCCCATTGTCGATTGCCGCAGGGAGGACTTCTACAAGTCCTGAGGCTCCGGTCATCATTCCGGTACCACCCGTAATTGTCAGCTGTCCTGGAACCTGAGAGTTCACAATAATGCCCTGCGCWGTGAAAGCTCCACTAATGAATCGTGTTTGAGGGTCAATGAAAGTGTAGGTGAAAAAGCAATAACCTTGAACGGAGTTTTGGTCCTGAGGCCCGATTCGGTCACAGTATCCATCAAGATTAACAAGGAAATTAACTCTCGCGTTGTCCACTTCTACTGGAACCAGCTGACTATTGACGTTTGCTGCGTCTTCCAATTCTTCGCTRAAGAGGTACTGAGTACCTACAGTCAGGGTGTTRCCCGATCCATCGGGAACAAGGGGGGGAATAAGTGTTTGAGGGTTCACCGAAAAAACACTGCCTCCAACAGTAACTACGGGGCGAGGTCGGAAGATAACAACCTCTTCCTCATTGAAGAAATCATCATCGAAAGTCGTTGCTGTGAAAGAAAAATGGCATATATTTTGAGAAGGAGTAGATAAACGTCTTAGTCACATTCAATGCGAGACGTTAACTTACGCTGTCGTTGTCGCTGCTGCTGCTGTTGCTGTTGGTTTGCACTGCTTCTATGCTGAAAACTGCTCCTTCCTTCGACTTCGCTTCTTGGCTTAGGGGCGGGGTTGAAGTAGTCATCTGATTCGGTGCGTCCTGTCGTTGTAGGATCGTATGCAAAGTAGTCGGCATACGATGGTCCTGTGTCGACGAATGCTGCTCCAAAACTAGTTCCTGCGAAATAATCATCGTGTTCGGCTTCGACGACAACATCTCCTTCGTAATAGCCATCATGCTTGTCATCATATGCTCTTGTATTCATGTGTTGTCCTTTCAYACTCTTGCCTTTCTTCGCACTCTTGAAGGYCTTGCCGCTCTTGCCGCTCTTAGCAAAAWMTCTTCCTTCCTTAGACTTGGCAGATTTGACAGCCTTAGTAAATTTTCCGATCTTTGGTGGATCGGTGGCG
>CAACVS010000550.1:158276-173997 GCA_900660405.1 Pseudo-nitzschia multistriata
CACCAAGAATATCAGCACCACCAGCAGCAAAGTAAGGATCCTCGTCCTCCTCATTCTCTTCTTCAGCATCCATTACTCTGATGAGTTCCTCCAAGGCAGCAGCTTGACCCTCAGCATCCTCTGCAGTACCATCATTACTATTACCAGCACTCCTTCTCCTGCGAGGAACAACGCGTCTCCTGCTTCCTGCAACAATACTACTAGCAGCAACATGTCGTCGTCCTGCAGTAGCAATGCGTCCCCCTCCAGTACTAACGCCTCCAGCAATGCCTTCAGTAACACGTCCTCCAGCAACACGTCCTCCAGCAACACGTCCTCCAGCAACGCCTCCAGTAACGCCTCCAGTAACGCCTCCAGTAAGAACGCCTCCAGTAACGCCTCCAGTAACGCCTCCTCCAGCAACGCCTTCAGTAACACGTCCTCCAGCAACACCTCCAGTAACGCCTCCAGTAACACGTCCTCCAGCAACGCCTCCAGTAACAACGCGTCCCCTTCCAGTAACGCCTCCAGTAACGCGTCCTCCGCGTCTCCCGCGTCCTCGACTACTACCAGTAGTACTAGTAGTAACGCGTCCGCGCTGTTGTTGTTGCTGTTGCTGTTGCTGTTGCTGTTGACGAAGAGCTGCTTCTTCTTCCTCACGTACGTCAAGTGCAATTCGAAACAAGTTTGGGACAGGCTGGTCAGTGCCGCTTGCGCGGCGTCCTGTTCGAGGTTGTTGTGGGGGTGCCATCTTGCTTGCTGTTCTTTATTGCTTTGCTTTATTGCTTTGCTTTATTGCTTTGCTTGTTTGCTGCTTTGCTTTGCTGCTGCAGTCGAAGTTTTTGTGTGAAGGAGGAGCGAACCACACGTGGTTGTATTATTGCACACTCTACGTACGTTTTAAGGGGAATCAACGGTCGAAAATGCAACAAAAAACGCTGGTGAATCYTACCAGTAAGAAAAAAAGCAATACTGTTTTTGTTAGTTAATTTACACACAAATTATAGTATACTGTCAAAAAAATAGGGATATTGGTCTCCGTACATAGACATATATGGGGTAGGGCTATTCAGTATTGTTTTTGCGTTGCATCGAGGCAATTACCATAATGCAATTTTAGTTGCAAAATACGGATACTGTATTGGTAAAAATAACCCTCGAAATCATGCCCCCGATGTTTGATTACAAAGGGGAACGCGCGCGTGTTGGTTCCGGACGGCCCAGTACAAATTAAATAGTATGACTCAATTTTTAAATTTCAAATTTCCATTCGACGTTTTGTTCTCTCTGCTTTTGTCCCTCATCTCACTCGGTACGATATGGTACGTACCTCGTACGACACCAGTCGAGTACCGGAACGGAACCCTTGCACATGAGAAGGTACAAGAGTAGGTGTACGTACGAGTACGATACTGTTTTGAATTGCAGTGCTGGTTCTTTTAAGAGCCTGCGCTGAAATTCCTTTGGAGAGCTATAATAGAAGCGAAAGACAGATACGGTACAGTAATAATAGACGTTCCATAGGACGAAGGAATGACAATAACCATATCTTCACTAGAGCGACAAGAGAGCAAGTCCGGAAAGCATAGCAACTGCTCCCCGGANATAGACGTTCCATAGGACGAAGGAATGACAATAACCATATCTTCACTAGAGCGACAAGAGAGCAAGTCCGGAAAGCATAGCAACTGCTCCCCGGATTACSCCACGATGGTTCTGGTTCAGTGCCCTTCGTCCACCGCAACGGCGAATGTCGCCGACAATGTAACTACTCCCAACAAACCACGCCTGGATAGTGGGATCAAACGCACCGTGGGACGAAGCAGGAGACGAAGGCCAATGRCAGGCACTCCAAGTACTGCTGCTWTAGATAGTGCGGTTGACAAGGAGAATCGTCGGCATTGTCGTTCTGCTAGACACAAGGCAAACATTACGTCGACGCCTGTCCAAAGCAGCGGAAAGGATATCTATTCGATACACTATCATGACGACGACGAATTTGTTTCGCTTGCGGAAACAAAGGACGAGCACTCCTCCTCTCACTTGCCCATTGCTGCGTCTCTTACRGAGACTACCGCCCAATACGATATCCAGAACGATGGCCAGATTTTTGAGGCTTGCTGTAGAGAATTTCGACGGTCGTCAAAAAAAGCGTCGGTTCCATTCAAATTATGGAGAATCTTTCCGGACCTACCCGACACAATAATTCGCATGTCTCTCTCCAAATCCATCACTGCAGAATCTCTGGGACTTACTGAGCATTCAACCGCTTTGTTAAATTTTTCCAGGAAACTTATCAAGGACGTAAATAGTGCAGCCAAGTCTCCCAGGGACAATCTGTTTGTTGCGGTCCATGTGTTGAGGTCGGTGTCATTTGTTTTCGCAGATACGGCGACGATAGAGCAGAAGGAATCCTTACTAAAATTGTTCTACCACTTGATTACTGTAGCTGTTGATATAGAAGGAACAAAAGGTGGGAATAATTCACAAGAAAACGGTGACAAACATCGATTGAAATGGATCGCCATTGCAGGATATGAAGGACTGGCAAGTATCTTGTCTCACTATTCGATAAAACAGAAATTTAATGAAGGAGAACAACGAACTGTATCCTTCCAATTGACACGAAATGATTTTGCAGATCAAAATTTAATTGACGAAAGGATAATCTTTGCGGTTCCATCTACTGCCAGGAGGAAATTGGTAGACTCGAAAACATCCTCTTTTGGAACCATGAGCATACGACAATTGTCTACCATTGCATTGAAAACCACCATGGTCGTCGCGAAAGCGATACTGCATCTTGACCCGATAGAATATGGATGCTTGTCATCGTGCTACGGGAGTTTAGCAATCATCCCAGCATTGGACTTCTGCAATGAGGGCGAAAAAGGAACCTGTCGTTTCCAACGAATTGCTTTGAGGATACTGCGACAGATATATGGTCCTTGGCTCTCGCTATTAGCAAGTGACATGATAAACGAGCGAGAAGTTGCTAAGGAAGTCATTTCATACTCGAAAAGCACACATCGGTTGCTTTGGGATGCGGCATCGACACTAAAGTCTCGTTCCTCCCCCGACAGACCCAAAAAATGYACCAGCTGTAGCAACGACAACAATCACAACAAAATCATCGAAAGYGATTGTTTAGAACTCCGGAAGCATGCAATTTTGCATCTCTTACCGTGCACCGGTGTTTCGGAGATAGATTTGTTGATACGGAAGACGTCTCTTGAAAATGGATGCACATATGCCTGGAAAGCTGCTATGGTATTTTCTCAGCACATGGCATCGTGTTCATCTGATGCCCCTGCGGGTAAATCGTTGCTATCCAAAATGTATACCGAGTTGGAGTCGACGTTTGCCAGATTCGTTGATATGGATCCGGTTGTACCTCTTGGATTAATTGAATATAAAGTTTACAAAACTTTACATTTGGGTTCATTTTCGACGACAACCATCGATATTCTGAATCATACGCGTTCCGACTCCATCGAATTTAGCATCGGTGAYGACGAGTTACAGAATGGAAACTACAGAATACTTTTCTATATACTAGAACTTGGACTTCTGAGCAAAACGAGAATTGAATCATCGTCCAATATCGAAAAATCAATGACTGCTACTACTTCGACATCCTTGTTGGATAAACTGATACTAAGTTTCAATCAGCAGATAACATTTCAACTCGACAAGTTCTCTAGCGACGTTTTGAATCGAGTTTTGAAAGCCTTTTGCAACCTGTCGCTACATAAAACTCTGTATCTATGGATAAAACAACAACGCAATTCGGGAGATCAATCTGCGACAAACCTATCGGAAAGCGAACTCTTCACTGTGTCGACCATTCTAACAGAATGTCTTGGTCCATTCATGTCGGTCTTTGTGCATAAATATCCGCAAAAGGCMCCACAACTTGTTGACTTGGTGATGGAATGCTTCCTTCGGCCTTTATCTTTTTACGAGTACATGCTGATTCAGCGACAAACGGAAGATAATGAATACAAGCGGAGGCGTTTTGAAAGGCACTTGCATATATCAACAGTTATTTGCGAAAAACTCGCTGACATCTTCACCAACTTTGTGCRACGACGAAACGATTTTATCGTTCCAATACATAGCTTGGAAAAAGCAGCGAAGGTAGGGAAATTATGTTTTTCTACAAATCGAGCGACCSAATAAATTTTGTATGTTGTCAAGTATTCAACTTACCAAACTTGTCCTTTTTACCCCAGTCCTTATATGTCATGGCGAAAGAAAGGAATGAAAGATCTCTTGGAGTAGAGTGCATTCCGCCTTTGCTATTTTCTATAAAGCTTTATGATAAGCTTGATGTGCTAAATGGTCACAAAAAAGATTATCAAATGTCCTCAAGGTTATTTTTCTTATCGTCTATTTTCATGTCGAATGGTAAGGCCTACGAATCCTTTTTTGTGTCTTGCATGGTGATAAATCGCGAATCACAAAAMAAATCCGCTACTGCCACCTCGTCGGCAGAATCAAAAGAGCAAAATTTGTTAAATTATTTTGCTGCACTAAGCTGGGGACTTCTACCTCCGTCGTCCGACGAAGCTCCAATGTTACCTCAAACAATAAGAACGYTGTGCCGTCAAATGGCATTGAACGTGGGAAACGCCGAGAAGTGGAGTATGACCGAAGGGTTGATAGCACATGYAGACGAWTCATTCGTGSATTGCTTAATCGAATCATTTCATGAAGAATCCACAGGTAACGAATCTATGTTTCAAACAATTCACCCCATTGATTCCATCAGACTRCTRCTCGATTTCGAAAATATTATCGATGATGAAAGGAGATTGGTACACWTATTTTCGGTACTTGAAATAACTATCCAAGTCGGCCAATCGATGGGACAGCTTTCCCGTGATTCAGATGGTAACGGAACACAAATCGAAGATACTTTGCACAATTATTCGTGCCTACACAATCTCCTCCAAAAGGCAATCATTGACCTTGATTTGGAATGCACTCGCTCTTTGCTTGGTCTACTCGATCTCATTGCTTCAGCTAGTTTAGTCCCAGATATAAGCAGAAGTATGAGAAAGAATGCCTTTCACTCCGATCACGTCTTTGGATTTGATACTCCGCTGGTCAATACTGCCATGAGTATAACAAAGGACTGTCTTGAACAACTCAAACTATCAGTCGGCTTTCGCAACGAAAGAACGTCAGGATTATTATGCGAGAGTCTTCGAATCACACTACTCAGTCTTCTCGTTATGCTTCAGCGAAGGTTAAGAGAGACAGATTGCTTCAACGATTTGTTAACCGAATGCGTGAGCGTTGCCGAAGCAATTGTAAGTTCGGAAAATGAAATCGACTCYAGGTCAATTCGCTGGACGATTTGGACGATCACTATTGTCCAGAATGAATTAGAAATTATAGCTGATCATGATAGGGCTGCTATTCTATCACTATGGACATTGGCACTGGCCAAAAAAATTGAGCCTTACCAACCATGGTTTCAAGCTKCGGCAATGACGGCCTTTGCGAAGGAAAGYAATGTTACAAGAATGAATGATTCCGTTACAATCGCCTCTTGTGTTGTTACTACAGCTCACGGGTCTCCATTTTGGATTTTTGAGAAAGAGTTTCAACTCTGCAAACTTCGTTCCGAGGCATTGAAGCTTGATGCTCACGCCCAGGAATCGTTTTGTACACAAATGCAACRAGTGGAAGACATTCAACTGGAACTCGAAAAATCGATGGTGGAAAAAGATGATGACATGTTTGTMCTACACACTTGGGTTTTATCAACCGCATACATCGTACAGTGCGATATCTCATTGGTCTTTGGATGTTATCTTACAGCATCAAAGACTGCGCAGATGTGCCAAAGACTTTGCCAAATGATAATGAAAAGAGCTTCATTCAGGGTTAAAAAGTCCGACAACTGGATGTCAGTCATAGCAACTTCGACGGTTCTGACAAGAGCGTCACAGAGGTATATACAAGTTCTATTTCGTAGGTCAAATCTCCAATATCGACTKGGGGACCACCGCAAAGCTATTGCGTACATGCGCTCTGTACTCGAGTATTTAAAGATCGATCCAGATTCTTTGACTCTGAAAGAGAGGCATGATGTTGCACCTAAGGAYTTGGGTGTGTCTTTGGGCTTGGCAACACAGATTCGTCACTTTCTCGAAGTGAAAAGCTGGGCTTCTACGAACGACACCACGGTGCAAGAGCTTTCTTACATCAAACCAAAAGATCTCAAACGTTGTTACTCCAATGATTCCTACCAAAGTCAATTATCAATCGTGCATTCAATCCAAGATATGATTGTTGGTAAGCCGAAACAATGCAATGTTGGACATGAGTACTCTGATGTTGAAATTAATCWTACCTCAACTTGTCTTCCCATTTTTCTTCACAAGTCGGTGACATCCTTTATGGTGATTCAATGTCCATAAAATTTCAACAAACATTTCATTCCTTTTATCAAGAGGCTGCAGCATTGATAGCTGAGAAGGCTGGGAATATCAAAGAGATRCCGTTAACCGCACCGATAAATATGCAAGGAGCACTGGGAATGCCAGTTTTCAACAAGGTGAAGCTACGCGACATTCGTGGACTGCTGGAATCTTCACACGAATTGGAGAAGGATWTGAAAATGACCATTCGCAATTTATGCATTCACATCGRAGAAAGTGAATTCTCAAGTCCAGAAGACAAGGCATGGTCGCTGTATTACCTCGGAGTTCTGGAACTAGACAATGCTAGACGATCGGGCGCTCTGCATCAAATGTGGAATGAYCATGGTTGTGGTGAACATTCATGTTCTAGCTCATCCGACGATGAAAATATTCGTTTCTCRAGGCTATATCTATCTAAAGCCTTGSTACATTCGACGTCAGGTAGTGATATTTTCAGAAGAAACGTTCTTCGTAGTCTTGCTCTAGCACAAGGTCCAAAGAACAATGATGGCATTGGAAACTCAGCCGGAATACTTGTTTTGACTTCGATTGGACAATCAATTCGAAGGAAACTGTCATATTCTTTTGACCAGGACCGGGAATCGCACGAGGGAGAATCTCTAAGRAATTTGAGAGATGTTTTCAGCTTCTTTGATGTTGCATCCGAATCTGACAAAGAGAGAGATGAAAAAATCTCTGAGTTTCTTAGAGAGCTTGCTGTCCGAACTCCTAGCAATTGGGAATATGTTGCTCCTGTGATATGTCCTTCTGGAGAAYTGCTCGTCGTTATTGTWCGAAAGACAAATCTGAATCTGAAGGAATTTGTGATTTCAACGAAGTGTATTTTTTCCCTAAGAGGAGAAAATGCTTATGACAATATTATGAAACCATTAGACAGCATACTGGCCAGGGTTCAAGAACATCTCAGTAATGGAGTGGATGCATCTCTTCTTTCTAAAAGCGTTGACAAAGAGGCCATCAAGAGGCAATGGTGGAACGAACGCAATCAGCTCGATGCTGAGATGTGCGGCTTGCTAGAATATGTAGAATCGCTTTATTTTGCAAGCGTCTTTGATTCGAATAAGAGGCTTTCAAATTGTCCCGGGTCGTGTACAGATTTCGAAGAGYTTCCATCTGGAAACTTGGCGGCACGATTCGAAGCTGCATTAAATGATGGCGATGACGACAAAAATTCTTGCTATTCTAAGAAAGAGCATCAAGAGGAGGTTGATATTCTAAAGAAACTTACTGTACCTAAGTTGAAAGATAGACTACTTTCCATCGGTGCAGAAAAGTCTCAATTAAGAAAGTTGCGAAAACTCGATCTGATTGAACTATTGATCCAAATGGAGCGAGAAAAATGTGACACCAAAAAAAACRAAGTCGAAGCTAAAGCACAATATTGCGAGAAATCTGACGATCCCGGCACCTGTCTCTTTTTGATTCTAGACGAAAACCTACACCGCTTTCCGTTCGAAGGTATGCCCGTCCTTGAAGCGAAGACGGTATGCCGAGTTCCATGCCTTTCCTTTGTACTTGCAACACTTTGSGAATTCCATGGTGCGCCCGACAACATTCCATTGGTTGATCCATGCAACGTAACGTACGTTGTCGACCCCGAAAACAATCTGCAAGCCACACAGAAACGCATTTTGCCAGCCCTTGAGAGCCTTGCCTCGTCTCACAAGTGGGATTGGGACGGGAGAGTGGGCGAAACCCCGCCTGTTTCCTTCTTYTCGGAGGGTTTGAGTAAGAAATACGGCCTGATGATGTACTTCGGACACGGTGGTGCTCAGGTTTGTTTCTCACGCAGGCTGGTCGAGGAGCTCATCGCTGTACGGTCACCAAGCTTGCGTGATCAAACCGAGAGCAACAAACCTTGCCGGGCGGCCGTGATTCTCATGGGCTGTAGCAGCGGCAAACTCGTCTCGATCAACAGGAAAAATTCCAGCTCGGTGGAACAAACTCCCCTTTACTACGAACCAGAGGGTGTTGCCTTGTCCTATCTATGTGCCGGAGCTCCCTGCGTTGTCGGGAATTTGTGGGATGTGACAGACAACGATATTGACAGGTGAGTGGTTGTTATTCTCGATCGGTCGRCTYSGCTCGGCTCGGATCTTGCTGTGTTTATCCTATCGSAGAGCTGTTTTCTATGGTCTCCCGGCCCTCACTCCACTTTTGTGTGTGCGTTGTTTGCMTGTCGGAACCGTCCGCACGCTTTTTCCGAACCAGGTTTTCCATATCTCTCCTGCAGCACTTTTTTGGCCGGGAACRKACCAARCAGGGACGACGGGGCGGCGTGAGCCTCGCGGAGGGAGTCTCCCTTTCTAGGTCGGCGTGCAAGCTCCGGTACCTAGTAGGATGCGCCCCCGTGTGCTACGGCGTCCCGGTGCATCTCCTCGGAGCCAACACCGGAACGCCTCCGGATCCTTTCCGATGAGAAACGTGCGTGCACGTGTGCATGGATCGTGACGCATGACTACCGCCCRTGGCAGACCATGAAGCCGAACCGTCTAGAGAAGAATTCTATAATAATAATAACACTATACTGTATCTTTTSGTAYGGGTACAAACACTGCGTACCCCATCTATCGCACGTGCAGCTGCAGCTGCGATGGCGGGAGCAGCAGGGCATTCGTGTGGCGTCCTCTGCGCCGCTCGCCGGCCTGCGTGTGCGTTTCCCCCTCCCTCAGCCCGTCCCTTCGAGGTGCCTGTAGTACTGGTTGACAATGACCTCCCGGTCGTGGTCCAGGGACGGCAGGTGCAGGTCGTCCTCCCCCCGGACYYGGTTGTAGTCGTGGAGATCCGACGGGGCGATCGGGATCCACCTCCAGTCGGCGTGGGTCTCGTTGCGGACGGTGAGACGGCCGTACCCGTACATGGAGGCGTCCCGGACCTCCAGCCACTCCTCCGGCTCCCTGCTGGAAAAGGGSGCGTCGGCCTTGCGGCCGCCGGCGCCGACCGTGACGTGCATCGGGCCCGTGTCCGTGAGGTTTCCAAAGGCGACGTAGGCAGTCCTTTGGTAGGCGTGGATGTGCCCCGTCAGGACGAGGTTGACGTGGTGCTCGACAAAGAGCGGCTCCAGGTGTTCCCTGGCGGCAAAGATCTGCGGGTCCTTGTGGTGGAGGGAAAAGGTGTTGTAGATCGGGGGGTGCATCGTCAAAAAGACCCACGGCGTCGCCTCCCGGTCGATCGAACCGAGTTCCTTCTCGAGCCATTCGTACTGGGTCGATCCGGGGGACATGTCCGCGTAGGCGTTGACAACRACGTGCCGGGCCGGTCCGTAGGTGAACGCATAGTAGGAATTCCCCCATTCGTAGGGCAGGGGATAGGGAGGAGCGTCCATGTTCATTGCTCCGTCCTCGCAGTCGCCGTCAAACACTCCGAGTTCCGGGGGATGCACCCGGGGCATCCGGAACCGGTGCTCGTATCCCAGAAAGATCTCGTTTCCGCTGTATTGCTTGTCAATGTCTGSGGAGCGGACAAGAAAACACAAAAAAGAGTGGTGAGAAAAGGGAAGACCGTTCATTGGATCGCAACGCAACGCAATGCAATGGGATGCAACGCAACGCAACGCAGCACGATCCAAAACGCCACACGACGCCACGCGACGCGACACGGCACAACGAGCGAAAACGCTACGCACCGTGGTTCCCCGCGGCGACCATGAGGGGTACCTCGTCAAAGTTGCTCTGGTCGTCCAAAAAGTCGAAAAAGGTGTCCCACTTCCGGCCGTCGTAGTCGGGATAGGCAATGTCCCCCACCAGCACCACGGCCCGGATCCCCTGGAGGTGGTCCCGGATGTGGTTGAGGACCTGCTGGGAGTGCTCGAACTGCCCAATGTCTCCAATGACCCCAAAGGTCGTGGGGTAGAGCGAGTCCTTGTTGCCTTCCTCGGGCGCCGTCCGGAACCTCCGGATCTTTCCGGCGTCGATGCAGGCAATGCCCGTGGGGTCGTAGGGGGGAGGGCTGAGGCGCCGGCCGTTGGCGTCCCACAGGGGCTGCGASGGGTCTASGTCGACGATTTCCGAGTTGGCGTCGTAGTCGCGTGCCAGGTAGGCCTCGTCGTATTCAAAGTGCTGCTGCCCCGGGGATTTCGAGAGGTAGCGAATGCTCTTGTGGTGGTGGTGGTCGCCATCGCCGCTAGGGTCGGGACCGTATTCCGCTTCGGCTTCGGCTTCGACTTGCTCCTCGATGAGTTCCTGCTGTGCCTTTGTGAGCTTGGTTTCCGTTTCGATGTCCACGGCCAGGGGATTTCCTTGTTGTTGTTGTTGTTTTTGTTGTTGTTGTTGTTGTTGCTGCTGCTGCTGCACCTCGCCTTGGCCGGAAACGGCGGAGGACCCCGCAAAGTGCCTGCGGGCGTGCTCCTCCAGGGACCCGATCCCCTTCTCCCGATCCCCCAGGACCGGCAGGTAGTAGTAGGTGGTGTCGGGCTCCAGCCCCCCGACGGTGATGTGGTGCTGGTAGGGCGCGTGGTACAGTCCCTCCTCGGGGTGTTTGTGCTTCATGTAGATCGTGTAGGTGGCCGGCTCCTCGTGCTCCGGGTAGAACCGGCTGCTCTCCAGAAAGTCGGCGTAGTAGTGCGGGTCGTTGCGTGCCTCGCTATTGCTATTGATATTGCTATTGCTCCCGCCCGGGGGCGCCCTGGTCCCCACAAAGACCCCCGCCACCGGAGCCACCCGGTCCGGAAAGGCCCAGGTGCTGGCAAAGGAGACCGTCATGGAGCGAGAGGGCGACGGRTCGTTGGCCACCGCCAGGTGCAGGTGCCGGACGCTCCCGTGGCAGTGCCGGGGGGCAATCGCGATGCTGGCKGCCACCAGCAGGCCGTTCGGCCTCGGCTTTGTGCTCTGGTGGCAGTGGTCGTGGCTCCCAAAGAGGGCAAGCGCAAACGAAACCACCAGCGCCGCCGCCAGGAACCCTGGCGAGAGGCTCCGGAAACGGGCCTTTCCGCGTCTTTTTGTGCGACGTTTGGAGGGGTTGGCCACCATTGTTCAGAGACGAGAGCCCGTGCAATGCCGTCCGGTCCGACTCGAGGTGTTCGAGTGTGTTGTTGAMTGTCGCGTTGTTGCGATGTCGCGTTTTTGCGTTGTTGCGTTCTCGCGTTGTTGCGTTGTCCTCTATACAGTACGTACGGTACCGTGCGCTCCGAGTTTTCCGCGGTTGGACCAAAACAATCCGCTGCTTCCGTGCTCCACTGCGATGGATGGGTCTGATGGATTCTCTCTATCGCTCCATATGGTTCTGGTTCTCGTGMTGGTTCTTGTAGTCCTGTGACAGGTACACTACCGTATGTTGTGTTCCTCGCAGTTTTGAAAAAGGCGTCTTCGAAACTCCGCTGACTTGCTCATCGTGCAAGATTCCGCCAGAGAGTTTTGTTTTTGTTTTTAAGCAACGATTATTTCCTTTCTCGACCAAAAACAAAGGTTGGCCAGTCGTGTATCGATGGAATCTACGTACCGACTGCCAGTACGGTACGTACGTACTCTAAGGTACACTGCAAACTATCATGACTGCAAAACTTGATACAGTCGAAACGCACGCCATCAAAAGCAGGATCGGAGTGTGTGTATGTCGTGCCTTTCGCTGGCAACCACTCCGGGATTGATGATGATTGATCCCGGGGCCTCGACCAAATTTGTTTCGGTCCCGTCCCCCGGAGAACGACGACGAATCTCCAGAATTTCTCCTTCGAGACCAATAGCAGGAGTACGAATGGATTGATGGCAATGGAAGGAATATCGTATTGCTTGAAGTAGCACAAAGAAGTCTCGAACTAGAGCTGCTTRCTAGAAATAAGTACTAGCATTAGTACTACTAGTCATGCTATCATGATGTTACTATTACTATCACTAGCACTTTCACTAGCACTACTAGTAGTGATACTTGGGCTCTCGAGTGTTGTGTTGTGTTTGGTTCCAAGCGAGCGGCACCGTTCGGCCGGGAATGCTGCTGTACGGTACCGTACTGWGCTCCTGCCTACCTGCCGTCTTGTCTTAGGTACACCCGAGCACGACCAGTCCCCCGCCCACCGCCGCCGCCGCCCACCCACCGAGCCACGGGCCCGCTTCCGCGGAAGAGGCCGCCGACCCGGGACGAAGGATCGTCCTCGGCGTGCACCSGCAGGACTCCCGCACCAGAGGGACGGCTGCCTCGCAGTAGGAATCCTCCGTGGGCCCCACCAGGGCCTCCCACTGGGCCCCGAAGCAGTTCTTCCGGGCGGACCCGGGCCCGGGCGTCGCAAAGGAGGACCCCCGGAACTCCATCATGGCCATGGTGGGTCCCCCCGACGCTTCGGCGTCGCCGAACGACCCGCACAGGTTGCAGCCCCCGTCGCACGGCAGGGACCTGTACACAAAGTAGTCCAGGGCGGTCCGCGAGAGGCTCGGGACCYTGCAGAACCGGCCGGAGTATCCGAGCACCGTGTTTCCGCAGTCAAAGGTGGCGCAAAACTCACGCCTCGGAAGCCCGTTCTCGTCCATCGCGTCCAGGGTTTCCAGCCGACACGAGGAACACACCACGCCGTCGGCCTCCATTTCGCAGCTGTATCCGTTCTCCCCTATGTTGTAGCGCATGCAGTACGAGAATTCCCAAGAGGACTCCTCCTCGTCGGAAACCGGTCGATCGGTTTTGGTCAGGGTTGCCTCTATCCTACGACACCGTTCGCTGGAGTACGATGACGTCGATGTCGATGTCGACGTCGACGATTCTCCAGTGGCTGAAACAGACACTGAATCTGTATCTGTAYCTGTTTCACCGTACAGGATTCGCTGGAGTGTATCATAGCGGCAAACCGTCATGACGTTGTTCGGACACCGGCTGTYTATTTCGTAGCAGTTGCCCGCAGAAGAAGACGATGGAACTGGTGTCCGGCAGTCGAAGGACCCGACCGTTCCCGTTCCGGGGGCACTTGTGTCACCGATTCGTTCGCAAGTGCTACAATCGTAGATGGATTCCGGATTGCCATCCTCGGCCGGGTTGCAKAGGAATCCGAAATTTGTCTTGTCGTCGTCGACGATTCGAAACAGATCAAACGCCGGAGAGTCTGGCGCGTTGGATGTCTCGTCTGTTGCAGCCGGCTGTAGTTTTCGGAAGGACAGAATTCCGATGTCGATGCCCGCGTCAGTAGTTTGCGTATCGGTTGGGTCGTTCCCATCCCCAACGCCCGTGTTTGTTAGRCTCCTATGKGAGGGAGGGCTCGAATGCCTCCCGAGACTGCCGGATTCTTCCGATGGACCGTAAACGCCATTGTTGCTGTTCTCGTTGCCGTGGCCGTRGCCGTCGTTGCTGCTGCCCTCTCCTGYTTCGAACGGAGGCTCGAACGGATGCGCTGTGGAAGAGGAAGAGCCTTTTGTAGACGACAGTGATGCCGCACAGTTAGTGATAGTGGTTGACAACACCGACGCTGCTACGGCAAATCTCATCGTTCAGTACTTTATGTTCCAAAGCCCCATGGTCGATATGACACTGCAAGTACTACCGGTACGAATGTTTCCATCCACTATGTCGTCGTGTCGTCCACGACGAACATCTATTTTAACAACCATAATGATGTACGTACCTAATGTTACGTGCCGTTTTGTACCAGAAAAATGATGCCGCATGTCTTAGTCAGTAACGGACAAACCAAAAAATGATTGGATAATTTGAGTCGTGGACAATAGGTACGAGTTATGCATCAGTGCAGTAGGATGTACAGTACCAAGTACCGTTTCGTACCTTACCGGTAGTGAGTACGAGTACAGGAAGAGTTACTCGTATKTTTTTCTAGTGAAGAAGCAGTTCATAGACTTCACAAGAAAAGGTACGGTACGGTACGTACGAACCGGCCGGTACGAAAAATGAAAAATGGTATCTAACGTTCTTTCTTCCCCTTGTCAGACGGCATCAAAGGATCGGAACGAGAATTCGAAATYACCGGAGAAGATATTTCAGGATTCAGTCTCAGATTTGAGTTCAACGAAGATTGCTGGTGTCTCCAAAAATAGAACACGAACACAAACGGAACCGAGCAATGCATCCGAACAAGAGAAGAGAAATTGAATGAAGAGTTAAGCGAACCTACGTTTGACACCCCAAATCATTTGGGGAGAGGAACGCACCTCTAAAGCTTCGAAATGAGCGCCTCGTCTTCCCCGTATCGATTCTGTAAGATCCCCTCTGTCAACCTAACGCCTTTCTTTACAAAGAAGGGCGTTGTCATCGGAGATGCTCCCACCGAAGATCAGTTACGGGTAGCCGCTACCATTAACAGGGTTTGCCAGGAACACGGATTCGTTCACGTCACGAACTTCGGAATGTCGAACGAGATGGGGGAGAAACTGTTTGCCGCATCGAGAGAACTTTTCGACAATCCCAAAAAGGGCAACGACTACGAGCCCTGGTCTCCCGCCACGAACACGGGGTTTTCGGCGTTTCGAAACGAATCCCTGAACAGAAATCGTCCCCCCGATCTCAAGGAGGCTTTCAACATACGATTGCCCCCCGCGTGGGAAAATCCATCTATTCCAATGACRCCGCAGTCCTTTCAAGACATCATCGATGATTACCTCCGGGTAATGAAAACCGCCACCATCCGATACGGGATGGTATGTTCATTGGCCTTGGATTTGCCAATGGATACGTTCACCAAAGTACTGAATACATTCGACATGTGTACTGCCCGTTTTTTGCATTATCCACCTTGTCATTTTGTAGAGGCTATTGATCCTTCGGTAGAAAGAGAGGAAGRAGAAAAGAAAACGAAAATACCAACGGCGTCGGCCAAGGTTCAGTTGGCTATCCGAGTGGGAGARCACACRGATTTTGGCACGTATACCTTCTTGTTGCTCGCAAGCAACCAAGGACCTATGGGACTCCAAATCAAACCCGGAGAGAGAGGTGGAGAAATCGGAGGGTCGGCCGGAGGSGAGGAAGGCGGCTGGATGGATGTTGTAATCGAACAAAACAGTGACGRYGACARCAATGTCTTTGGAGCTATCATCAATACCGGTGCAATGTTGGCTCGAATGACCAACGACTTCTGGAGAGCCACACCTCACCGCGTCATTGTTCCCACAGCAGAAATAGCGGCGAAAGATCGATACTCGATTGCCTTCTTTGTGGATCCGGATTCCCACGAAATGATCAAGGTCGAGGGAAAATATAAAGACTATYCGTCTYCCGAAGATGGGAAGGCGCCTCTAGTCTATCGCGAGCCGATTTCTAGCAAGGACTTCATTCTTATGAAACTTAATGAATTGGCTCAAGCCGGAAGAAAAGAGTAGGGGGAATCAGAAAATACGAGCACGAAGGTCAAGCGTTTGTGC
>CAACVS010000550.1:206759-224532 GCA_900660405.1 Pseudo-nitzschia multistriata
CTTGTCCTCGCACATAGCCAATGCTTTGTCCAAATAATCGAAACATGTGCCACAAATTTGAGTCAGATGCTTTTGTTCATTGTCATTGTCGAAAGAGCCACGCACTGTCAGAGCAGAACTTCTTCTCTTATGGGAMSGGTGACTCTCWTTGTTGCGTTCTCCGAAAGCGWCAGCCRGGTTGATTTCATCMACATGGRAAAGAATGCTGTTGGCCCTGTGCCGACGTGGATTCTGAGATCGAAACACTAGCGATGAACGGCGCTCTGGAGCTTTTTCGAGCTCTAACTTTGGGGGGCTTGCAACAAAAACAATTGTTGCGACTCYATGATCTTTTTTGAGGGTTGCCTGAATCTTATCGAAAAAAATGCAAGCCGACGAGTCGAGACTGCTYACCAATGTRCAGTCGAATATGACGATACTATCGTGAATTTCTCGTTTGCCTAAATATYCAAATACCTGATCCTGAACTTTGGCAATGTTGCCGAAAAATACAGAACCCTGCAACTGGATTATGACAATCTTTTTCCGACCGGTGATAGGATTGTCCAGGACCGCCAATTCCAAGTCATTCCTTTGGCGACTTGATGGAAATGTTRCCGCATCACAYATGCGTCGGACTGGGTTTTCATTTGAGCTCGAGAAAGTCGATGTGAACAAGGCCATGAACARTGCAGCAATAAGCCCAGAGGTCTGATCGAAAACAGTAGTGACTGTGATAATGACCCAGATACTKGTGTACTCCAGAGGATCGCACTTGCTGTTTKGATCTGCAACGCCTTCCAAGAAAAGGTTGATGCCCACGTCAATTAGCATTGCACTGGCCATGCATCGCGGCAGGTATCCCCCCAAAGCAGGTCCATACACAAAAGAGATGAACGAAGTGCCGGCAAGGAGAGAGTTTGCAAACTTTCCCTTYCCYCCCGAGTTGACATAAAGGGCTGTGCTTGAGTAGCACGCACAAGCTGGAATACCTCCTGGTACAAGCAAACCAGAAATGATGTTGGGTAAGCCGTGAGCAATGAATTCTCGGTCCAAATCAAAGTCGTCCATGTCGAGCAAGGTAGCAATCGGAGGGACAAATGGTGCTGTGACCATCACCGCGAGAATAGATGTSGCAAATATCTGCGGTACGGCTTGGAAGGCCACATCCCACTGCACCTTTGAAAAATCAAATTTTGTCCACAACTCTGCGGCCTCAGCAAATACAGATGGTTGGTCGTCTGTCGTATTTGCAGTAGGGGCTTTGAACAAGTACCCCGCTTCTACCAMTTCATCAAAGGGCACACCAAATACCGTGATCACRCAGTAGAAAACAATAGGAATGGACAAATAATAGGTTGGGTCTAGCAAGAGGAAACGTTCCGGAGGGATGAAAACTCGAAGTGGACGAATGGCAAGTCCGAAAAAGGCGGAGAGGAAAAAATGAGGAGTAATCATGTAGTTCCACAATCCATCKTCGTCTGCCCCGTCGAATRCATGAGGAGATACCGAAACAGTTACAGACTGCTTCGCAGCCCAAACACCGACACCCCCAATKACACCGAGAACGACATAGCTGGGGAAGAAGGAGAGAATCTTGCCGATGCGAAAGGCTCCGCACATAAGAAATGCAAGGCCCACGGAWATTGTCGACAACGATATGAGATATGCCGTAGTGGGATAAATCCTAGACGGATCATCTCCACAATTATTCGCTGCTATTTCTGCAAAGGCCTGATAAAATGGCGCCACCTCTGCCATCGCCCAGAGAGTCAACGCCTCAAAACTAGTCATTTTGCCGCCAATTAACGTTTGGCAGATGCCGAGTGCCAGCAGACTCATTCTGAGACCTAGCTTCTCCTTGACTTCGTGACTCAGCGGGACATCGTTGGAAAAGAACATAGTGCCGAAGGGAATCGCGAGCATGATGTTCCAAGAAGCAAGAACCATAACGGCAGGTATTGTTGATATCATTTCTGTGATGGATGCCAACCAAGAGGTKGCKACTCCTTCTGCTCCCCGGTCTTTGCCAMCAGCATTGTTCGTGCTACCTTCTTCTGCATTATGTATGGAGTTGTAGCCGYGGTCTCCATCTTGCCAAGATCCTTTCGACTTGGGGATCAGTTGCTCGTCATCACGGTAACCCATTTTCTCAAAAATCTTTATTTTGCATGAACTAAACTGTACGAGAACGTAACGGTGCAGTGTTAGTACTGTATCGTATTTTTTGAAAAGGAATTGAAGATCTTTCGAGATGACATGCTTTTCAAAGATCACAGACGGGAAGTSCGTTACCCTACAGTACCAAGTACTACTGTACGTACCAGTAGGTAAGCCGCTGAATTAAAGTGCCTTACAGTACCATGAAATTCTTCATGGTACGGTACGAGTTTAGGGGGTCGTAATGACCCCTGAACTAAACACTGAACTAAAAAACGTGGTGAACTTCGATACTGTAATGTAGTACAGTAAATCTCAGTAGGAAATCCATCGTTCAGCTTTCTCTGTGTAAAGAACGTCCGATTCCGCAKCACAGTGGGAACAAATGACCAATAATCGATTATCGATTTTCATTGGTCGAAATCAGTGATTACGTATTTTCGTAGCCATTAGTCAAACCCGTGCCAAAAAAGGGTATTCTCCATGAGGGCCCTGAAAGTCTAATGGATACGACTCAAAACTCACGACTGGAAAGGTCTGTCCCTCGGACCTTCTTCCTTTGAAAAGAGTACGTAAAGGACTAAAAAATGTTTCGAATTTGATGGCTCTGTCTTTTCTTGCTAAAGCGATTTGGGGATTCACGCCATCAATTGTATTACGTACTACAGCAAAAGAAAAGTCGTCAATTGATTACAGCAGTACCGAAGCCCAATATTCACATGGAATTACTACAGATCTGAACTTTTCTKCCTCTCTCATGGAATAGAGTTTCATCACTTTCGAGGAATAACTAAATTCCCGGCGTRCACCAATCAACAGACAATCTACAAAAAATATATCAGTTTGCATGCTTGTTTGTCAAGTGGGAAAGAAGGCGACACTTGTATCGAAATAAYAGCACTTCGCCAACAAACATATTTCCTCTGGTGTTTCTCACACGTCAAAGACTTTCYCCATCATGACCGGGAGAAATGCGGCTATTCTTTCTCTGAAAAGCACTAACGAGACGTGCCCGTGTGCCGCAACACGTTTGGACTCTTCTTTGGTCACGGCAATAGCCACCGCAGCGACCGATCGATTGCTRCAGCAAASTGATGACAYGACCTATTCTGGAGATGGCACACCTCAAGAAAGTGAAAATRRTTTGTTTCAAGTAATTTACACGTGCGTAGTCCTCTTCTTGATGTTTGCAGCGTTGATCTCCGATCGGATTGGTGCCGATTCTGTGATGATGGCTTCCCTGACCTTCTTCATGGCCGCAAACATTATCACAATCGAGGAGGGACTCGAAGGGTTCGCAAACGAGGGCTTGCTGACAGTGCTAGTCTTGTTCGTGGTRGCAGATGGAATTAGCAAAACCGGAGCACTGGATTGGTACATGTCAAGACTGCTGGGACGACCGGCAACGGTGGCAGCGGCACARACGAAATTGATGATTCCCATTGCGATTATATCGGCATTTCTGAATAACACACCCGTAGTAGCAGTAATGATCCCAATCGTGCAGAAGTGGTCAAAAAATATCGGCCAATCGGCGCAGCAATTGCTGGTTCCACTTAGTTTTGCGAGTATTTTGGGTGGGACTTGCACGCTGATAGGAACATCAACGAATCTTGTTGTTGCGGGATTGTTGGAAAAGCAATATCCAGAGATCAAAATGGGGCTTTTCGACCTGAGCATTTACGGTGTTCCTATTGCCATGGTCGGTATTGTGTATGTTTTGCTTGCTTCGCCGTGTTTGTTACCAGGTGGGAAAGGTGCCTCATGTCGTGGCGGAACTGGTACCGGTGCGATTGACATTACCGGTGGAAGCGGAGGAAATGATAGCGAGCAGGATCTGTTGTTGGGTGCGAAGCTCATGCCCTGGTCACCGGCCGCTGGTCGTTCAGTCAAACGCTCTGGTTTGCGTGACACAGGAGGTATTTATTTAGTTAGTGTGCATCGAGCTGCTACTGGAAACGTCCATCGAGCTGTTGGTCAAGATTTTGTTCTAAACGTTGGTGATGTCTTGTATTTTACCGGTCTGGTAGAAGAGTTTGGCGAATTTTGTGAAGATCACGCCATGGAAGTATTGACAAATGAACTAGAAGARCAAGAAGATACCACTGAAAATGAAGGATCGAATAGTCTTTCGCAAAATGTGCCTACAGATATTGCTAGCAACACCGAGCAAACCTTCTACACTCAGGTCACCAAAGAGCGGCAGTCGAATACACAATTAGTTACTGTTTTGGAGGGTGYCGAGGAAGAACATCCTAATACGGAGCGCAGTTCCARCGCCATGCCCGTGGTGGAGGTTGGTTTTACGAAGGAATCTTTGTTACAAGCCGATGAGGCAGAGCGATCCAGAATTATTACTCGCATGATTGATACARTTCGAGGTGTAGCACGAGAGGAACCGACGCAACAGGAACACACTTATCTGAACATAGATGTT
Source organism: Pseudo-nitzschia multistriata (assembly GCA_900660405.1). Taxonomy (NCBI): domain Eukaryota; phylum Bacillariophyta; class Bacillariophyceae; order Bacillariales; family Bacillariaceae; genus Pseudo-nitzschia; species Pseudo-nitzschia multistriata. The sequence continues at coordinate 211,336 of CAACVS010000550.1, forward strand.
CGTGAACGAGGAAAGAAATATGCTCAGCACGGTGCTCATAAAGTTGTTGTGACTTCCGAACATGGATTCGTTGTGGTTGGCGTCGACGCACGAGACCGCCCCGGCCTTTTGCTAGATATTTCGAAGGGTTTGYTGCGGCTGAATTTGACTCTGCGCCATTCGGAAGCTTCCGTGGTTGGAAGCCGATCTATTTCTATTTGGAGATGCGAGGTAATTGAGGCTGCATTGCCTGATTTAGAAGAAATCTGGACTGTGATGAATGGTCTGCTTGAGTCGTTCGATCAGGGAGGTAGCCAGGCCATGAAGAGGGGTGGATTGCGGGTGATTCGAGCAGTTGTCACGGCAACATCCAGTTTAAATGGCAAGAACATGAACAACGTTGATTTTCGGGATCGATATAAGGCTGCTGTGGTGGCAATCCAAAAAGGAGGTCGGAATGTCCCGGTGACTGGTGTTGTGTTTGGATCYGGTGATGTRTTGGTTTTGAAGGCAAACGAYRATTCGCCTTTGCTGAAAGAGCCACCACCGGATTTCTACAAACGCGGTGTCAATGATGGCGCAAAGGGTGAGRCGGGTTCTAGAAGCGGCTCTTCTGTCAATTCATTCATTAAACGGATGAAGCGAAAGGTTAGCARTGCCACTTTGAATACTTTAAATAGCAGGAATAGCGAGGCCGAGTTCAGAGAGTCCAAACAGAACAATGCTGATGAAGGCCTAGATCTCGAGGCGGCGAGAATTAAAAMTGAAGCCGATGTTTCGTTTGACAATGCTGAAGACTATTTCATTGGGGGCAAYGGACAAATAGATGATGACGACTACGATAATGACGACGACGACTACGATATTAATGAAAACGGCAATGGAGTGAAACTAGTCATTGACAATATCCAGGCTAGTATGAAAGCAATTACTGCGGAAGAAGAAACATGGAAAGACCTTCAGGTCATATTTGTGGATAAGGATCAGCAAAGAGCAGATGACGGGGCTCGTGAGTTCCTCACCGCAATGGAAATAGCTCCGAAGTCTAAGCTAGCAGATCGGACAGTAGCGGAAACAGGTCTTGACAAATTGCCGGGAGTATTCTTGGTCAGTATTGATCGTCCGACGGGAGAAACTCACAAGACTACGAGGGCTGTGAAAACAGGTACAATGAGAGCATTTCGAGCCGTTGCATCGGATGCTCGTTCAGTAGAAGAAAGCGATCAAGAAAGCCACGTTTCTTCGCTCCCAACTGTAGATCCAATATACAGAACAATCCCACCTGACGTACCTTTAGTAGTTGGAGATGTTCTCTGGTTTGCAGGAGGAGCTCAGTCAGTTGGTGATTTAAGAAAGATTCCCGGATTGATATCGCACGAGAAGGAAGAGGTTGAAAAGATCGATGAGAAAATGCACGATCGTAGRCTGGTCGAAGCAGTCATTGCTAGAAGAGGTCCTTTGGTCGGAAAAACTGTCAAGCAAGTGCGTTTYCGGACTCGATATGGTGCGGCCGTGATTGCTGTTCATCGTGACGGATCAAGAATTCATGAGCACCCTGGTAGAATAAGACTTCAGGCTGGCGATGTCCTGCTGCTAGAGGCAGGACCAACTTTTATCAAAGGGAGYTATGACAACGATAAATCATTTTCTTTGCTGGCTGAAGTAGAAGATTCTGCACCTCCGAGGCTCAAACTGTTGATTCCTGCGCTATTCCTAACAGTTGCGATGCTAGCGGTGTGAGTTTTTCTCTTCAGAGAAGAGAACGAATAGTTYCATAAATCCCTGATCAATCTAACATTCGACGTTTTGCTGSTTTTCTCGTGACAAATTTTGGCCACAGATACACAGCGGGGGTGGCATCTCTTCTCGTCTGCTCATTGGTTGCATCGATGTGCATGGTTGCGGTCGGTATTTTGTCYGAACAAGAAGCAAGAGATGCTGTCAATTGGGAAGTATTTGTTACTATCGCAGCAGCCTTTGGAATAGGCACCGCTTTGGTGAATTCCGGCGTAGCTGGAGGTGTGGCRAGTTTTCTTGTCACAGTTGGAACTTCAGTTGGAAGAGGATGTAAGTGTGTGGATCTGAATAAGGTCGTTMTTCACTATTTGATCAGTTGTCYCCTTTGTCTATCTCACTWTTTTCACATTTTCTTTCTTCTAGCTTCGGGATTGTTTGCTGCTGTCTATCTCGCCACSTTCTTGATAAGTAATGTTGTCACMAACAATGCAGCTGCTGCRTTAATCTTTCCAATTGCAATGGATGCGGCAGAGCAGACAGGTACAGATGTGATTCTCATGTCGTACTGTGTAATGTTAGGAGCATCTGCCTCATTCATGTCACCTTTTGGCTACACGTAAGTCATTTCGATGAATATTGATTGCAGAAGTTCTGGAATGTGGGTCCCAACAAGAAATATTATTCACTTTATTTTGCGTTMCCCGTTTTGCCATTCACAGAACGAACTTGATGATCTACGGTCCTGGAGGATACAAATACAACGACTTTTTAGTCATCGGAACTCCAATGCAAGTTGTTCTCTGGTTTCTTTCCGTTGCACTACTGGCAACRACAACCACCTCGAATTTTTATATTAGCTGGCTTATTTCACTCGGAGTCCTTCTGTTTGTGATGGGCGTTACGTCTTGCAATTTCGGGAATTTCCTCAAACTTGCAARAAAGTAAATCGACTACGTAAGTACGTTCTCTCAGAATAGTGCTTTCATAAAAATATAGGCAATAATACGACTAAATACGACTAGTACGACAGAGTGCTCAGTCAGCAGACTACAAGTAACAAAAATAAGATGGAAAATGAAATGATTGCTGTTCTAGTATGATTTGTAGTACTTCGAGTAGTACTTTTTAGTAAGTACGGTAGCAGCCATTATTACTGTATTTGCTAAAGGTACAAGAACGATTTCATGCGCTACTATACTGATAGCAATCAGGATCAACTCGAAAAGTTCTCGCAGTATTCTTTTCTAATGCCCTTTCTAGTGGGATCAATAGCAATTTTTCAGGGATTCAAAAAAATGACCCATTTTGGTCTTGAAACGGAATTTCGGAATTTCCTGATGTACCTGATCGGCGATGTCAATTACAGTARTTTGATTTAGACGCCGTCAGTCGTACGATACTTCATAATTCATTATATAAAAATGTGACCGGGGTATTAATTATTTTTTCCACACGATGTKTGTGTCACCACATCCCCATCACCGTCAAGTTTGAATAGGGCATTATGTGATCGTACCACAACAAAACCACGACTCGATAGGGAATTATGTACTCCTCGTCATCGACAACGTAATTTTGTTTTTCGGCCTTCAATTTCGGCATATATATTATTTTTARATTTATTCGTGCACCGGTTCGGAATTCGAAAACGAACAATCTCAACCGCTCGATTTCCTTCTCGGTCTCACTCAAGTAGTRGATAATATACAAGGTAGCGTGTAAAAGTGGTTCTTACTGCCGATGCCACRAAGCWTTTTTGGRAWTGAAGCAACAGGGACGAGAAATTTCKAATGTGTCAGAAGCCAGGCAGAATTTCTCAACGTCTCAMAATCAATCACCAAAAAAACACTCGTGTATTTCCATTCATACACCTCCAGTGTGAAGATTGATTCGCTYTCACAATATTGCACAGCCAAAACACGGTTGAAAGGTAGTGAGAAAACGAAGAAAGAAAACATTCGCTCATACAGAACAAATAAATCTCAACACAAAAAGTAAAATCATTCTGAAATTTTTGCAATATCGTATGATGATTCTAAATCCAAACATGTTGCRAGATGGTATCATTCCAATAAAGGGATCTATAGATCTTAAGAMATCAAATGCTATCACGACRAAATTACAACAGAAATACAAGTATAAATATAAGATGAACTTCGATTCACAATTGAAACAATACAGTGGTAATAACCTWTTGTTCGGTACTGAACTAGCAGGAAGAATCCAAAGAGACGACCACKKYAAACYTTCGCCTTCAAGCTCACGKTCTCTCGGCAGCCTGGATTTTTCGCACTCCCCTCTTTCCCAGGGGAAGAGCAGCGACTTCGGTGGGTCCGTTCTTGATCTGAGTCCCAAGCCAAGTGAGGCCCGCAATCGCCAACGAAGTGTTTCGGACTTGACAGCGACTCCACCGCGACATGCAAACACAGCCAAAATTCCTACACACTTGTTTTCGCTTCACTCTCCAACGAAGACCGACAGCAGAAACGATAGTACAATGAGAATACCTCTACCGTATTCGTTTCCAAACCATCCATCCCCAMCGACATCTCCAAAGCTGCTGAAAGCATTAAACAACGCGGAACAAGAATACAGAATGCTTCTTCRACATTCTGGAGCAAGGATAGGAAGCAACTATGGGACCTCACAGTTTGCTGGTCGGCAACAAAAACTTAAAGCTCCACTATCTTCCCTGCCAAGTTCAATCACAACTTCCAAGATGGATAATTCTTCCGAGTCTGGAAGACCCAAAAGGGGGAGATATGATGAGCCCCATGACCTCTCGAAGTTGTCTCCGCTCAAAAAACGGAGATTCTCTAATCCAGTTCAACGACGTCTCGTGGACCTAGAGCTGAAGCGAATCCAAGCTCAAGAGCAGGAAGCAAAACAKCACGAACCTCAAAACAACCTACCGAGAAGGATATCGATGACTGCACCAAATTTGCTGATGAAACTCAAGCATTCCTCGAGAACAAACATTTCGGAYTCGGGGAGTAGCATTGGTCTTTCGACTCCTCGAAGCCCACAACTAGCTGCCACCTCAAAAAATCATCTTGAAATGAAACAGAAATACCTCAAAAGTGCGGATGCGAATCTGAAGGCTRCAAGCCAATGGTCGAAACCCAAAGTGAATCGCACAAAACCTGCTGCCAGTAGTAGCAACAATTGGGCTGGAACGCAGAAAATGGTGTTTGTGACCAGTGGATTCCCCTTGCCACCATTGAGCAACACTGGTTCTGCGAAAGAAAAATCGATTTGCTCAACCGGCCTCMTTCGAAACAGAGTAAAGGCCAACATTGATACCTTTAARGATTTCAACCGAGACAACAGCAGCAAGAGGTTTGWTKTAGATAAGGYACCTTCGCTGACATCGTTTGGTCGCAAATGGRAYCAAATGGCCAAMCGAAACGTGCACATTAACGAACACAAGATAAGCAAGTCGGAACAGGATATGCTGCTGCGTGAGTCGTTTGGCAGGGCAATCACACGTCGGCCAGACGAATATATGTCAAGAAAATATAGACGCTGTTGATTAATTTTCATATTGTAAAATGCTTTAGGGAGAGTCTAGTAAATGGTAATGGTTACCTGACTAATTCTGTCACCTTGCTGCTGTTGTTGTTGTTTTATTAGTTTCCTTGTCGTTGCTCCCGCATGTTTTTCATGTCCTTCGTTCCCCWTATATGCGTCACGTCGACGTTTTGAAGTMATTTATTCTGTAGCGTAAAAGTTCTTCATGATCTCACCGTATTCATCGCCCATAAGGCCCATGATCTCCGTCCATAGCGGTTGGGCCTTTTTGGTTCCCATTCGATCACGGCTCTTGTTTGTGAAAACAGACACACAGCAATATGGATTGCGTGAGAGAAATTGGTTTCTSTTCKTGTGAATAGTTTCGCCCAWGGTCAAACTTCAAACATTCGCCATGGGCATTGCATTCACAAAAGACTTACCTTGAAAATAATGTTCTGCGATACCTTGGCCGGGAACCAAATCTTGTCGTCGACCTCCGACTGAAGAGATCCGGCATTTGACCAGATTGTCGAYTGAACAAAGAACTTGAAGTCGAATCCACTGTAGGCRCGATCCAGCGAGGGGTCTTCCATGGCGTCCTGCGCCTGGGCCGGRTCACCGCCCCAGTACACGTTGTCCTCGGTGATTTTTGTTGCGTCCTTGACGGTGGGACAKAGGTGCAGCATATCGAGACCCACCGAGAGCGAATCGATCCCGCCGAACCACARAGGCTGTATGCAAAATTTTTCCAGAATGGGWGCCATATCTTCGTTGCTATCGCCGYTATCAGYCGAGGGCTGTTCCAAATCTCCRAGGAGATACCCGGTGCGGCGGTTGAGCAAGACGCCCTGRACCTGTCCTCCCTCCGTGCTGACYACGACCACAACCGGCAGCAAATCCGCCTGCCGGTCGGCACCGAGGTGCCGGGGGGGTGGCTGCGTCAATCCGAACTTCGCCAGGAGGGACGGTGCGGGTCCGGTCCGTCCCAGGGCCGAGGCAAAGAAGTCCTTRCCTCCTCCGGATGGTTCGTTCGCGTCGGTTGACATCCTTCCGTAGTCTCCCTCGTCGCAAAACTTGCTCGGATTGGCCACCAGSACGGTWCCTGGTCCGATTTCCGTCGTGGCCTTGGCCCAGTCTCCGGGTGCAGCGGCCGGGACAGCCGAAGCAGAGGCCGAGTCTTCTTCGGCCTGCTGCTTGCGGGCGAAGTCGATSAGGTCGTCGATGGTTCCCATTCCTTCTTCCGCACTCTTGTCTCCATCACCACCAGAATCGTCAAACAAATTGGACATTTTGGATTTGAAATCGGCGATCGATCGCTCGTCAATTTCGGCGTATTCGTCSTCGTCGTCGTCGTCGTCATCCTCGCCGTCCTTGTTCATCTCAAAATCCTCGAAATCGTCGTARAAGGAGGAACGAAGTGCCATCCGGGTTGCGGTCGGTGGCGGCGTTGTCGAAAGAGCAACAGTATTGACTCTTCGACTTATTTCTCCGGAAATTGCTTCGTTCTGGTGTTGCTGACGATGCGTCATCGGCGGAGTTGTGGTAAATCCCTCGCAGACATGACGGCCGATGCAAAGGAGAACAGTGGCCTTGACGACGTATGTTGTTGCAGCGTTCATAATGGATGCAGTGCTGTTTGGTTTGATATTGGAAGAGCGATACTATGTGTACGAAGTGTKCTGAATTGCAATGATAGCAGTGCTAAAAGCGGATGAGGTCTGTGAATCAGGCACTGTAGTAGGCATGTGATTTGYATCAACGGTTCTCTTAGCCGTTCTGTAGGTATCGTTACTGACGGATACACTGACTGACTCCTCGAGTATCTTCGAATTTGAAATTCAATTCGAGAGGTGAAATCATTATTATGAAAAAWWTYTGTACTAGAAGTATCGTAGTCATTCATACGTCCTTTTGAACGAGYATTGCTAATACTGTAYTGTACGTAGGTGAATACAGTACGTACGTACCTTGGCCTTCCAACTTTCGCCATATCACGCAGATCATGTCATGCTTCCTACGTAGGGACGATACTATAGTATGGATCTTAGTTGAGATGTGGTCGGATGATAGATTTTTGAATATTGTACGAAGTAATCGGTCCTCAGTCCTCAGAATGCTTTGATTTTGGAACACTACGTAGTATCCTTATTCGTGTTGAAAAAAGAATAATTCAAACCTTACTAGAGAAATATTGGCTTTATTTGCTGATACGACTACAATTTAGTACCTATGCTATGAGTATTCATATACTACTAATAAATAATAATTCTTCATGAATCATGTTCTATTAAAGAAATTTAGAATTTCATCCTCCTCTTAGTAGAAACGGAATTAGGGTTTCTTCGCGCACTTGCTAATCTTTACTTGTAGCACTAATAACGGGGCTCTTGCGTTGYCCAGAAATAATCAAGTGGTGCGATGCTTTCTTCATGGACAGTTCTGAATCTATACGTTTAGGTGATTGAGATCTTTCGCTTTTTCTCGGTTGGCTTATGCTTTGGTGCCGAAATAAGCAGCACACCGTTGTTCAATGTTGCTTTCATTTGATCCATATCCACTTCGGTCTCTACAAATGCTACTTTTGTCTTGTATTTGCGTACAGGCTGGTCTGCACTCCCTGTGCTTCGTGTGGCAGTAACGACTAGAAAGTCACCATCTAAAGTTACATCAACTGCAGTACGATCGACCCCTGGTAGATCCACTGCTACTTGAAACACTTCTTCGTTGCTTCTATTTTCGGAGAAGGGAACCTCTTCTGATTGAATTTCCGACAGAACTTCCTCCTCGTCGTTTGCTTCGAGAGAGGGTTCCGGTCCACCTATCATGTCCTTCGGATCTTGGATCTTTGATTCCGGAGCGACAGAAAAGTTGTCCTGGTTCATATCTGAGTCGCCACCACCGCCATCGTTTGCGGCTTTGGTTTTCCCACTTTCGTAGTGGCGAACAACCCAATCGCGTGATTTCTGAATCATTTCGTCGGTTCTTTCCCGCTCTGTTGGTGTTGCTGCAAAGTCTTTGTTGAGTTCGGATGCTAGGTCGAATGCCTTTTCCAACCATTTCTTGGCAGTTTCCTCATTGATTTTCTCGAAGGGAAATTTTGTGGAACCCATTGTCTCCCAGTTGAATTGTACGTCCACACCATCCCCATAAGTACCATTTAGTTCTTCCTGAAGGTCACGAAATGCTCTATCCACAATACTATCATTTATTCGAAAGCGACCCTTTCGAGGAACCTTTCGAGGAGAGGATGCAAAGTTTTGGCCGTTGCCACTTGAACAATCGCTGCGACGTGATCCCGGTGTGCAAGGGYTRCGGTGAAGCGGTTGAGAGCTGTAAACGTATCCGTTTACTCTGGAGGCACCAAGTCCTACGAGAAAAACAACGGATGCAGGGACAGAAATTRCGAGTTTCATCGAGAGATGAGAATTGAATTTACGCTTTTTTAAGATCGGGTTGTAGGAATTCTTGTTTCAAGATTGTGAGAGGTGTAGGAATTATGTTCTATTCCTGCTGTTTTTTCGGGTTTTATGCTTTCCATCCAAATTTCGCATCTAGAATCCTTTGTCCACGATTGAAACGACACGTCGCAAAACATCAAGTCCAAGACGTTCCACGATGATCTGAGATGATGATTCCATGGTTCATTCAACGTTACTGTATTCTGTTTGTGATAGAAAAAAACAGTCAGTAGAATGGTTCGTACTAGTACAAGTATTGGTTTCCTCTGTGCACGATTGAAAATGCCATCCAACAAAAAACTGAAGAAGGACAGAATCTAAAATCACGGATCGTACGCTTGACGTGATAGTGACCTACCGTACGYACCGTACCCATAGGACGTAAGATGATCTGTACGTCATCGCCACTCGTACTACTACGATTAGTAGTACTCAGTTGTAATGTTGTCAATACTTCGTACTTAGTACGTACAGAACTGTACGTACCCCAAGTACCTGTACTATTCTTTTACTTTTTTGATCGATGTTTCATATTCATACCGTACCCAAACATGAATCATAGATAGATACTGTATCTAGTACCGGTACAGTAGTGTAACCTGCGAAATGTTTAGTGGCTCTTTGTTGTGTTATTTGGTCTACGTTAGAGAGGTCTATTTAGTGCTTTTCATTCACTCACTAGCTACTCGTGACTGTGGTTTAGCCTCACAAATAGTTTTCATATTTTCATACCGTACACTTAATTGTTTTCCGTACTCGTACTGGTAGGTCGTAACGCCAAAATACTTCTTTGCTCCGTGTCATAAATGGGCATAAGGACTTTTTTTCTTTCGGCGAACTGTACAAGCGCCGCCGGTGACGTTCMAAATGTTTTCCTTACTGTATATTTTTATGATCAAGAATTGTAATAACGGCAGTTTTTACACATTCGGTTGCACGAAATTCTGAAGAAAGGTCTTTTGGCGATCTTTTTTCGAATCCGAAGTTGTACTCAGTGAATGGAAAAGTGAAAGATATTTTTTACCCGCGAACTCTCATGRTCATAAAATCTATCTAACCCGAACAAACTCAAACGAAAGCCACAACAAATCTACGATGAAATTTGGAAGTTTTCTACTATTGACATGCCTTGCAGCTTCGGGCAACGCTCAGCTTCGAGATGGTAGCACAGCAAAACGCCGTCGTGTCGAAGCATCTAGCGAGAGCAACGTCATAGACCTCGTCGATGAGATCCCTGCATCCGAAATCAACAAGATCAAGCAACGATACCTCAGGCGACAAGAAGGTCCTCTCCCGGTTTCGAAATTTACCAGAGTATATCCCAGAATTTCCAAGGTTTTTTCCAGGATGGAAGAATCTGATGATGCTGATGATATGAGCATGTCCATGAGCATGTCCATAAGCATGAGCATGTCCATGAGCATGAGCATGTCCATGAGCATGTAAACCGTGCCACATTTTGGCCAGAATGATATCTTTTGGATCCTATTCGAAAAGCATTTYTTTGACAAAAGCGATTCGCTACRGAGGGGTTCAATTTATGCCCCCTAGGGTGCGTCGTATGTTTCTTGACTACCAGTTGTTCGAGGTTCTCAGGTGACGAATGTATATTAAGAACAGATTTAAATGCGTAAAATCTTTCGATCAAAATCACTAGCTCAATATCAAAGATGAGATCGAACACTTTGCTAATGTCTCCTCGCATAAGCATAAGCATAAGCATAAGCATAAGCATACGCATACGCATACGCATACGCATACGCATACGCATACGCATACGCATACGCATACATATAGCGCAGGTAGGTGTAATTTTGTGAACTCAAATACCAGCAGCAATAAATATACTAGTGAAGTACGAAGTATATAATTACCAAAAAATAAGATGACTTCCATTCTATTTCGTGGCAAATACCATTGGTTTGCTGCGACTACTTTAAGAGCCTGATGAGAACTGGAATTTAAAGATTKTGTAAACTTTTGCAAATGTGCAAATAGTACTATTAAACAAAAAAGTCTTGATTTGTCTTTCACCTGTTTCCAAACTGTTCGACATTTTGAAGGAAATCATGCCAGTCGAAATGGAACGAAAAGTGTAATGCATTCCATGTTTCACATCAATAATTGTTGTTTCGGTCGACCTAGCTAACGCTAGTGCTGTTCCCATACAATATGCGACAGRCAGCATGCGCCATTCTTACGCGTTACCCTGGATTTCGCGGTAACGTCCACCACCATTCCGAACGTATCGTCCCCATACGACCGACCGAACTTCTTTTTTTCGTCTCCCGATAAAGCTTTACCTTTCGTTGTGCGAAGATCACCCAATGTTGTTATTTTTGCAGTCTCGGGAACTCCAACATTGACACACGTTGGTCGCTTGAGGTATTCCGCGGCGTCCTTGACAATGTGGATACTTTCACTGGTCACTGGAACGCCGCCGACGATGATTTCCAAGTCTCGATCCAGTTTGCAAGCTTTGTCATCACGCTTATCGTTTGCTTCGCAAATAATAAAGTCGTCGAACCAATGTTTGGCATTTGTATCCAGAACATGGTTGTCACCGTGTCCGTGATGAGCATGATCATGCAATGCTCCCTCAAAAGGGAGCCACAGCCGCAATTTCCCACTTTCCGGGATCCCATACATAGCTATTTTCATGTCTACATATCCTAGCCCCCCGCATTTTTCCACCTTTCGTTTCGTATCACGTTCTACCTTGCTCACGTCAAGAACCCAGCCCTCTTTGTAGTGTTCGTCAGTTCTGTCAATCATAATGTCTAGATCTCCCTCAGCCAATCCAGATACCACCACGGATTTTAATGTTTTGTCGTGATCAGTTGCGGGCAAAAATGAAGTTCGACAAGACAAGTCCTTCATCATATGATTGTCTCCGTGCCCAAACAARAGTTCTGTCACTTCTGGGTCATTGGCAGGCAATGATTTCGAAATGGGTGCTCCTAGTTTTGGCATCTCCACCGACAGCATGCGCGAGGTCTGGCTTGGTTCTTCTTCGGACGACAATTTCAAGGCCCTATCCATCGCCTCAATAAAATGCATAGCGATCATCCATCCCATCATAGAATGCTCTTGCTTTTTTGGATGCCAGCTACCTCGTCCTGGACAATTCGCGGGCTGTAAATAAGTGGAGTTTCGTCACAAAAGGAAAGTTTTAGGATACAGTAAAAGAAAAGAGAACGAGCAGAAACGTGCGAAAATAATTCTTCGCGAGTACTTGTTCTTGCCAATACAATATGTATGTAACATCTTTGTGAAGGCATCCATTGCAACACAAAATTTCCCAGAAGATCTCATTCATCGTGTTCAGTACTTCCAATAAAAAATAGGCACAATCGAAGAAAGAATCGACTCACCGCACCAAATTCATTCCAATCTTGAAATCCAGTTGGCAAATCTTGCGCATCACCTTCGAAAATGTTTGCTTGTTTCAAAATGTCCTTGTTACCGATCGCAATGGCGTCCTTGAGCCACCCATTTTGGGTGTATGTGTCAAGGGTTTTCATACGGTTGGCATTCGTATCCATCATGATAACCATGGGTCGCTTCGGCAGTTGTTTCGTGGCCTGCCGCAAGAAAGCCTCGAAAACACTGGCGTCTTTCGACTTTTCGTTCATGCTGTAGTCCCACGAGATCACGTCCGGGTCGCTCCCCAAGAAATGTTCCATACAAAATCCGTAGGGAAATGAGGGAATTCCACCAATGGCTGCATTGCGGACCACCAATGGAATGTTGAAAAGTTCTTGCATCGGTCCTTTGAGGATTTCTTCTGCTACGAACGGAAAGGATTGTTTATAGAAATTTCCTCGTCCGACCGTGATAGAGTAACCCGAAAAGGCCATGACGAAGGGACGCTGTGCCCTGGCGGCCTCCATGATGCGGCGAGCGGTATGGTCAATTGAACCAAAAGAGTGCAATCCCTTTTCTAGCATTTTTTGGCCRTCTATTTTGYCACTAACATTGTAACGTGCATTGAACTCTTTGCGAATCTTGTCAAGAATTAATCTGGGATTGGTCTTCAACTGTCTCGGCGGTGGTACTTTGTCTGAAGCACTCATAGAACTCGTTTCATAAAATCCCCCCACAGTCGCACAGATCATGATAAAGAGCACCGCATACAGTATTGCTGCGAAAGGATTGGCACTTTCTTTTCGAGGAGCTTTTCTTATGCCAGGTCTAGTTCCTCGTTTCGCGGAGGTTCCTGCGCTCTTCCCAACGGTATTGTTGCCATTAACTGCCCTCGACCGAATCATGATTTCACAATGGTCGGAGTGACCTAATCGTCGTTGTCTTCGAAGTGATATTCTGAGTGATGTCTTTCRGGTCTTGGTGTGCAGACTTCGATTGTAAACCATATGCCCGGTGCAATGCATTTGCTGCGACTTCGGTATTCATCTGATTCGCTTCCGTAACCCTATTCACATTTCCAGCATCTAACGTTATTTTTCTTCATACGGTTCATACGTAATATTTTATTTTACTGCGCGGTCAT
>CAACVS010000551.1:1504-15259 GCA_900660405.1 Pseudo-nitzschia multistriata
CCCAACCGTACCATCCAAACTACTATGAACCAATACTTCACTTAAACATGTCCTCTGAGTTGAGCCCTGGGCCTACAATGGCCTATCAGTGTACATACAACCTGGTCGCGCCTCCATAACAACTCCTCGGAGGGATGCGCCGCCCCTTGGAGCAGCTAGGAGCATTCTTTCTCACGAAAGCAATGGTTCTGGCCTTCCTAGTGCCTCTTCTAGTTCACGAGATTTAATATTAAGATTTTTTTTACTTGCCCTGCACTGTAGTAATAAGAATGTTGACAAATTTCTTTTCAGTGGTGGTTCTACTAGTTTGTGCATTTGAATTAACAGGGCACTGGAACTTATGATATGTTTTGTTTTTCACAGTACAGTAGTAGCTCATGTTCATTCATAGCAAATATCATGCTGCGCTTGAGATTCTGGTATGACGTTTTAGTAAAAGTTGAGATTTTACTACTGTAGTTTACAGATGCATACACACATTGTATAATTGGGTGATTCCCGTTATTATAAATTGCTAAATAACATGCTAAATCTAGCGGTTTGGTAATTCTATAATAATGGGAATCAAAATTTCAACAGACAGACAGCAAGGAAGGCAGGCTTCATCTCAATCTTTTTGGGAATCTGGAATCTTGACTATAATTCAATGTAAACACTGTCTTCAGATTCTGGCGCGCTTTCTGTTGAATCTTACAACGGACTCCAAATTTTGATTTGTTGGTTCCGTAATAGATCTGGCACATTTTGAATGGGTGTCTTTGACCCATTCAAAATTAGCTAAATTTTGGTCTGTCTGTCTATCAAATTTAGTATTCTGTAATAACAGGAATCACCAATTGGAAATGCTTGAAATTGTTGTTATCATGTTATCATTTACTCTATGATTGCATCCAGTTTGGATGAAAATTAAAATGTAGTTATGTTGGCCCCAACAGGCCTTCTATATAGAAGAAGCTATGGATGTACAAGTTTAGGTAGTGAAGCCCTTTCCTCTTGTTTTCCTTCATTATTGACTTCCTTCTTCGTAAGGAGAGACATATCTTCAATGCAATCATCACCGAAGTCACTGTCTCCAGAAATATTCTCATCATCTGTATTTGAACCATGACATACATCAATTCTAAAAAGGTCTTTCGAAGAACTTGACGACCCCGAAGAAAAAGTTCTGTTCCGCCGAGACCTTCCCAGCACTCGCGCCCTGAACTCGCCCAAGGTGAAGTTGGACGTAGACAAGTCCGTTGAGTAAGAAGTAGCGCAAGAATCACCAGAGGTAGATGCAAGAGACGTTTCAGATTCATAAGATATACCACGGGCTAAGCCTCTACCGTAGCTTCTTCGTGTGGGATAACGATTAGAGAGTCTTGTGTTTGGTGCCGGCAACTCTCTGGTGTAATCCGCAGCGATTCGCTCTGCCGACCTGGACTCTTTTACGTCGTTTGCAGACGTCGACGACGCAATCGAATTGGTACTCCTCTTTCTTCGATCAAGCAGCGAAGAAGTAAAGGAATTGCGTCTTCGTTGGGCAATACCAAAGACCATGTTTTTGTCATTGACGGTGGAGTTTTCCGGAGTGGCTGAAGGATTGTTATTCCAATCAAAATTTTTACTACCCATCCGGCGTATGATAGAGCTCCTCCGAGCAAAAGAATTTTTTATATCAGTCGAACTACTGGTCAGCAGACACGAAGGAACCGTTGTGGAACCAGTGCTAGGCTTCACCAAATTCTTTGTCGAGGAGCGGAAAGAGTTGACAGAACCGAACGCATTAAAGGATAGAGATGAGTGCGTAGATGATACAGAATTATCACTTCTGCGTTGCGTCGAGACCTTCGCACTTTTAGTAGACATTCGTTCTCTTTGGAGTAATGCTGTTTCAACACGGAGTATATTTACAACCCTCTTCATGGTTGGTCTCTTGGTGTGGTCTCCGTCCCAGCAGCTTGAAATTAAGTCTCTCATCGTTTTCGAGGATATACTCGTCAAATCCGGACGATAATTGTGGACAAATACATCTTGAATGAATTCTGTACGTCCCCTATACTGCTTGTAAGGTTTTTCCAATGTGCATAGCTCATACAATAACACCCCAAACGAATAGACGTCTGAGGCAAGTTTGGCCCCCTGCCGAAGTCCGATTTCTGGGGCCATATACCGAATGCTACCTGCGACCTCAGACTTGTGAACCGTATGTAATTCGCGAGCAAACCCAAGATCAAAAATGATAGGAGCGTTTTTCTCATCAAATCCAACATTGTCGGGCTGCCACAAACAAACATCCAAAAAAAATCAAGGCATGAAAACAATGCAATGTATGAGAAATGGAATTGAATACAACCTGACGACAGTCGATGCCGAGCGTTGTAACAACCAAAACATGTCTTTACACTAAAGCATACGTACCTTGAGGTCTCTCAGGATAACATTGTTTTCGTGAAGATATTCCAAACCCTTGGCAATCCCGATTGCTACATTTTGAATCAAATCTAGAACAGATGGAGCAGTTCCACGCCTTCTCTTTTTGACCAACTTCCGCATCTTCGCTAACCGGCGTGTCAGCGTGTCTCCCAATACATCAATCAAAAGGAAATATCCGTGTTTGAAATCCACGTAGGACGTCTTAGGGTCACCTGAGTAGACTCCGTGCAGCTTGATGATGTTATCGTGGCGAAGCCTGGAGAGCATTTCCCCCTCTATAGCTAGATCGACAGCGGCAACATCAAAATCTTTCGATTCATCCGTAATATCTGGCTTGATGTGCTTAAGTGCATAATACTTCTGGTTGTCCAAAGTTGTGGCTTTGCTTGCATCATTTACATTCATCGACACTTGTACTTTGTATACCATAGAATACGCACCTTGTCCCAACACGTTTTTCTTACGTATCGCGGACCAAGGGACGCTGTGCACTTCATCATCGAATCGATCCAACCTACTCTTCTCTGAAAAGCGTTTCATGTGGTTGAAGGAAGCATGGCCCGCCGCAAGTTTCTTGCAAAGAATTGGTTCCCAGCCTTTCTTGCACCTCTCTTGTTGATCTTGACCACAATCTTCCTCCGCCTCCTGACTGATGGGTTTTCTCATGTTGGACGAAGAAACGGCAAAAACTATGGATTGCGTTGTTCTTTGGCTGTATTCTTGTGTGTTGACTATGGGACCTTTTGTGCTTTGCGTAAATTTGCAGTTGTACAGATGTTTCAGATGTGAAGGCTAAGTGAGGATTACGGAAGATGGCAATTATGTACACTGTTCGAGTACCAGTACCGTGTCTAGGAGAAGACTCGGAGATCGTGATGGACGATGGAATGAAAAAAATACAGAAGGTCCCCAAGCAAAGCAGCGTCAATATGCCGCTGGCGCTACATGTCACCAACAAGCAATTTGGTTATCAGTACGGCGACAGCACGCGCTGGATAAAATTGGTGAAAAGCTATATTCTTTTAGTCGCTTCATTGCCAGAAATTGGTTATGTCACGAACAACATAAGCTTTGGTCGTGCATTTTTTAATTGGATGGCATAAGAAACAGGCGAAAAACAAACGAACAAGTGAACTCCTCTATTGGAGAATCATACATGTGAATCACCGACTGAACCTTGAAGTAACAAATTCTTTTGTTGAGGTTCAAGAAAGAACCCAATAAGTAGATGTCGATTGACAAAAGGTGATTTTCAGAATGATCCGACAATTGAAGCTGTATTCTTCCCATCGCGCGCCTGAGTTCTTTTCAAAACGAGTTTTTAGCGGAAGAGTAAGTAACCTGTTGTCCTACGTTCTTCATTTTACGATATTATCGGTTGGAACAGCAAAAAGTCTATCCAAATCTGGGAAGATTCTTAATAATATCGTCGGGACATTTTGTGATATTCGTAAACTACTAATGCCTGTACAGTAGAGACAAAGTACACACAAGTTCTGAAGTCGTAAAGTGATGAAAAGACTCGTCTTTCTTCGGTGTCCCATTGGGAGTTTTCACGAAGAGCGAAAAGGTCTCTCTACTAACTGGTAAAAGTACTCTGGTACGAAATCTCGTTGGAAATGAATGGCTGTAAACAGACAAATTTGATGGATTCAATACCGTTTATTGTCCGAGTACTCGTACCTACTGTACGTAACATACCCTAAGCAGGGGTCATAATTTAGACTTTTAAGTACCGACTTAAGGTACCGTATGACAATCAGGAGCACTCATATTCATAATCGTCTGCAAAAAGAGGGATAACCCGTGCTCTATGAGTTCATCTACCGGTACTGTGGAGAGATCGGCCCCCAAAACTATTGACACCCAAAATCCGACCGTCTGTCATCTTCCAGGTCGCGGAGAACCCTTGTTCTATGATGCGCAAACCGAGTACTACCACAGGTCACAATTTTAAAATGAGACGGGATCTAAATTCGATTCGCGATTGGTCAGAAACAGCCGGCAAAAGTAGAGGTGGTGATTTCCTTGATGTGCAGAGCAATCACAAATCACCCAAAAATCACGAAACGAAACATCAAATCCAATCAATAGTTTGTGTTTTATTTTACAATTGCAACAACGACTGGAAGCAACTATTTTTAGTGTAAGGGCCGGTCGGTCAGGGCATGGCATGCCGAACTTCAACTTTTCTCTTTACTAGTATTCCAAAGTTATGAAATGACAAAACGCTCTCTCTGATAATCATTACAAATAGTAATAGAATACACCGGCATTACCGTACCATCAACACTCTGAGCACTTCGTACAACCTAAAATTCACGTATGTTGTCAAGCCAACGCCACAAGCAAAATCCGAACCATCCGCAACAAGAAAATCATCAATAGAAGAGAAGTGAAACAAATGTAAGCTGCATAAAGTGAGCAAGTGTGACGTACGAGACAACACCGTCATTCGCTTTGTTTCGCTCCMTCATTACTCACCTATCAGCTTTTCCAATTGTCTTCGGCGGTCCGGCACAGCAACACGCAACAATGACAAGGCTTTCAACGCCACCAAAATCGAAGAATCGGCTCGGCATTGCCGACAGCAATGTCCGCCCCATCGAAGGCAACCGCAGGAGCCAAAACATACCCCTTCCAATGTCTCACATGCATCGAACTCAGTCCGAGGTACAGCTTTGCGAGGATATGGAAACAGCCGAACAAAGAGACCTGAATATGTTTTACCGCGTGGTAAATGGTATCCGCGATCGGCAGATGCAACTGGTGCGAGAGAATAAATCTTCCGTTGCTGCCGCTGCATTCTATAATCCGGCGCATGGTCTAACGGAAGCGGAACGTAGTCTCGCTCATATAATCCATACCAGGAACGCTCCGTTAGATAGAAAGAATGGCAGGGACAACAGCAGCAACAACGCAAGACGAACCAATTTGAACCTCATTGGAGCATCAAACCCACAACAAATCCATACCGGTTTGAATTCAGGAGTGCCAATCCTTGAAGATCATTCCGAGTGCGATCTGATGGAACACGAGAAGGAATCATACGAAAGGACTGGTGCTGAGGACAACGAGTGGTCCGTCGCCGGGTTCGATAATGATTCTCCAAACACAAAAATGTCCCTCGATAGTCGGCAAAACGAGCACTACCAATACCATCAGAACCTTTATCAGCAAGAATCCACTGTTTACCACGATCAAGGTGTGAGTGCTGCTGCTCCTATGTATGAAAAACCAACCAACACTCTGAGTACCGCAACCCTGAACCCTTCACGATCCTCGAGCAACATTGTGGATGAAGGAATGTTTGATTTTGAGTTATAGCAGACACAAACTGGCGAACGCGGGAAGATCTTCGTTAGAACCACAAAAACGAATAAAGCAACAACAACAGTCACCATACATCACTACAGCAATACGGACGCACCCAAACTTCGCTACAGATATGCGGCAAAGCCCGCTTCAATGGCGAACAACAATATCGCAACAAAAACAAATCACATACATCACCCAATGCTATGCTAAGCTATTTTGAATACAACGAATAATAAATCACGCAGCTAACATACATGTTTTTCATCGTATCGAAAACACGGAGGAATCCACCTACAACGGGTTCACCCTAATGCAACATCACACCCTTTTGATTTAACCACGGTCAACCACCGGAACGGAATCGATACGATTCATAATTAGCAAACTAACATCTTAATAGAATTAAAACTAATGCTCTGAGGTTGTTTTTCTTCTTTTTCTCCCATWGCACAGGATTCTCCTTCAAAAACGAACTATTGCTTCCGACTCACATGTAGGAATAATTGGAAACGGCATCAATCTGCGTGAGAAAAGCTTCTCAGAAGGTAGAAATTCCACTCCCGAAACTGTAAGAGACATGCATTCTAGGGCCAATGACAATAAAAGGGACGACTCGACAACGCAGGCAGCTAGTTCGAATGTTCTTCTTCTGGGGAACAATGTGTGGCTATCGTCCAATCATTCGGATTGGTATGTTCTGGAAGTTTGGGAGCACTGGCTTGACACGTTCCTGACACAGTTTCGCAATACAATACACCGTTTGCAATACGAGCCTCAGGTTGGACAGGTTTTCCATGGTATTGCAATCGGTCTTGACACCATCCTTCTTTGACACAAAACGTCCACAACCTGGTCCTATCGTATTAGTTTTTAACTTGTTCTACGGCTCGCCTTCTTCTTTTGATTCTATGACGTGTCATCTTCAGAATTAGACTACTTTGACTAAAAAATAAGAACGACAATTCGTGACTAATCTATTCTATTCACTATCCATTCATTATTTATATTGGTCACATTCGATTACTCCGATCCAACGGTCATTTCCTCGAGAAACGACAACGAGGCTGACAAACCGATCGGGGAAGGAGACGGTGTCAGTAGCGGTGACGGCGACCATGGCAGAGAAGAGTACAACCGGTCGGACAACTAGAATTTTGCATCAGCTAAGCATTCCAAAAACCTTCGCGACGAAAAAGAACAGACGTCCTTTCGTCTCGTTTCGTTCCCTTATCAAAACACAGAATGGCGGCCACTCCAAACGGCAACCGCGACCCGAGTCCGAACAAAAACAAAACCAGAAACGGGAGCGGCGATGGGGGTGCGAAACAGCAAGGCGGGGTAGCTCCCAGTCCGAGATCAGGGGGATCATCTGCGGCCAGTTTAAATAATGCCAGCAAGGCAGCGGCCCAGATGCAAAAGATGAGAGACGCCAATTCCAAGTACAAGAACCTTCTGAAGATGGCTAAGGAACGGATTGAGCAACAAGAAGTCGAGTTGAAGGAACTTCGGGGTGAGTACCAGAACGAATTTTCAATTTTATTGTTCGTCTCGTTCGCAAAACAACTCTGGCTAGAGCGTTCGGAAATGTGCTGGATACGGATTATGAAAGTGATACAAGATGGGCATGTACGTGAAAGCATGAATATTTAAGCTACCATGCATATGCTGTACTATTTTTCAATTCGGTATCCCTCATTCGAGTATGCACATTTTTATAAATTCTCAACAATGATGCTGGTTTGCTCCGGCTACGGCGAAACAGAAGCGGAACGAAAACGGATGGAAGAAGAAGTTGCATCGGGAAATAGCCGTGAAATTACTGCGAACGCGAAGCCCTTGGAAGACGCGAACGACGACTTGAATAGTAGTGACTGGAACCTTACCCGAGTCTCACAACTGATCCGGGTCGATTTAGAATCCCACGAACTGAACACGCGAGGGTTGAATCATGAAATATGGGCTCTTTGCCACTTTGAGCTCGAAGAGACAGACGAGCAAAAATTTCTGATCAACAATAACAATAGCGATAGCACAAATAAAAAGAAACAATGGAAGCGTTTCGATGCCGAATCCGATCTGACAGATTTCATTCGCTGTGATAGAGGAGAACCCCTCACATTGCCACCCTATTCGCTAACGCCACGGCAGTCTTCCAGGACTGTGTCCGAGGCCGACAAGAAGGTTTCTGACATAACCGAAGAATATCGGCGCTTTCGAGTCAAGTCTGAAATGACCCGGAAACAAATGGACGCACAGATTCGAGATTTGCAGTCCTCTCAAGTAGAAGCCACAACGCGACAAATCGAGGGACAGGAGCACGCCGAGCAAGGAATGGAATCATCCCGGGGCACGGAACACAGCCAACTGGAACGAATGCGTGCCGAAGCGGCTAGGCAGGAAGACCAATGGAGGGAGGCCTACGATATTTTGCTGAAAGAAAACGAAGCCCTAAAAAGTTCGGGCTCCGAAGCCCTCCTAGCTTCGCAATGGCGACAGCGCTACGAAGCTTGTTTAAAGGAACGGGACGAGGCCGTGAACAAACTTCAATCGGCTCAACAAAGACATGAGCAACATAAGCAACAACAACATTCGGCATCCTTTTCGTCACCGCCCGGCATTCGTGACGGAAAGATCAGCAAGGGCGTTGGCAACGAGGGAAAGTACGAGATGAAGTATCGGGACCTGAAGGAATCCTTTCGGCTGTATAGAAAGAAAGCGAAAGAGATATTCGAATCACAGGCTGCCGCAGCAGCTACCAATAATAGCGCTGGTGGGAAAAAGAATGCCGCCGACATGATGGTCTTACAAATGTCCCAGCAACATTCCAATGCCGAGGAAGAGTCCAAGCTAGATTATCTGAAAAACCTGATGGTCAACTATCTGACGGCCGACCAGGAGACCCGAGATCACATGGAGATGGCCATCGGGACCGTTCTGAAGTTTACGCCGACCGACATCGCCGCGATAAAGAAGAAAAAGGAGGACGATGCGAGCTGGGGAGCATATATTGGATACACATAAGATTGATCACCAAAGCATAACCAAGCTATTACCATACTATAACTAGTCACTATTTTGTGCGATGTGCGACACGTTGATTTGATTCGAAGATATTCTACCAAACCAAACCAACGAAATCCGTCAACCAATTGCTTTCATCGCTTTTCAATCGAACTCCAAACTACTTCCTAACATCGCGTATGTTATGTCTACTAGTAGTAATATTCAATGACCTCAACACAATTTTGCCCGAATATCCCAATTCTCGTTTGAGAAACCTGGGTCCGTCGTTTTGTCTTGCCATCCACGAATATGACAAGATGCAGTGCGTATAAGTTCGTTGTCGTCTCGCCACTAGCGGTTGCGGCAAAACTAGATCCAATACAGCAAAGCTTTATTTTGTTCTGGTGGCGCATCTCCCAATCTTTTCCAAAACATTCCCACCGTCGAAACGATCAGCCCTAAGAAATCCCAAGGTAGGTCGGATCGCACGTTTAGCTTAGACCTTCACCATGGCGTCCGTCTCGACAAAGCTGTGAAGCATACGCCTATTGTACTGTGGAAATGCCTCGTACAAGGCTGCTGCTCGCTTTTCCATTAGCCGTGAAGTGTACGGTTTAATACCGAGGTTTTGCATGTTTTGCCTGTCATGGTTCAATTTTATGAAGGAGCGATTGAGCATTTAATGATTCAAAGACCGTATATTTAGATGAGTTGCAATCTTTGTATCGTTTGCTACTTTGGAACATTAAAATGATTTTCCTCCATCGACATCGATCGAACATCAAACTTCTTGTAATTTACTTACCTGGCGACTTGCAAGCAAAGCAACGTGTAACTAGCCGTTCCAAGGACAGGTTCCATCCAGTTCCAAGTCCATGCTCCGGTTTCTAAATGATTTTCCAATCGAATAAACACAAAAAGGAACGCGACGCATTGCGACATATATTCGGTGAGCGACCAAAAAAATCTGACGAAAGCAACAACAACAAAAACAGCTGCACACAATGACGAAGCCATTTGCAACGAACCAAAAACTTACCGAGCGCTGTCTCGAGGTCACTGGGTTCTGGAATTTCCATGGTCACGAAAGCAAGGTTGAACCACTTGGCGACATCGATCGAAAATACCATCGGGATGGCTCCAAAGCCTGTTACAACAGCGGTGGCAATCGCAACTTTGTAAGGCAAGGCGGCCCTGGTCATTCCGTCTTGGTTTTTCGCTGCGATTTTTTCAATAACTTCGCCGGCGGCCTCATAGTCGATGTCGTCCGTCGCCATAATGTGGCGTCTGAGGACTTCCACCCGGGCCCCGTGGTTTTTCATTTCGGCAATCACCACAAGTGCCTCGTTTTCCATCTCAGAAAATTTCCAGCCCATGCTTCTGGCAACTTCGTTGGTGGGGATCTGGATCCCATCCTGGGCGGCACCTATCGATGGCTGATTGCCTTTAATCGCAACATCCCCCTTTTGTTTTTGCATATAGCGCCGGTACGCGGGCGAAGTCATGTGCCGCGCAAAACCGGGCTTCTGCTGTTCGTCGGAGGTTGGGGATGGCAGGGGTGTCTGTACAAATGCGGCGAGGGCATTCTGGGCGTCCTTTCGGCTTCGAAAGAGGTTCCTGGTCAGGGTGGAGCGGGCGGTAATCATTTTTTCACTTTTTAACTCAGCTGCTGTAGTTCGTTCAACTGTATTGTAAGCTGCTCAGGAGAGGTGTGTCAAATTCAGTGTCGTGGGGAGTTCGCTTCGAGGATTTCCGAGGATGCGGAAAAGTGCGGTCATTCGAAATGGGTTCTCTCCTTCACTCTTCAAGAGACGTACGGACGATACGGTCGTGTTTCATTCTTGCATGCAGGTGTAGCCGTTGGATTCCGCTCAGGTTTACAGTATTCCTGTTGACGAGACCTATGTAGTTCAACCTTCTTGCACGTGGCACTCCTGCTCTTACAATGTACGAAGTACTGCACTTGTAATTTATTCGTGGTTAACAAAACCTGTTTTTAGGGATACATTTTTGGTTCAGGGGAATGAACTTTCGTCTGATACTCCAACCATTTTCATTACTGTAATTTCTTCAGAGGCAGCATATTGATAAGTATTCCTATGACCAAAGAACTAAGAATCCACGAACCCTCGATGAGAAAGACCGTCTAGAATCATCTCGACACACAGTCTGTACTGGCACGAGACAAATGCCAGGGATCATAATAGGGGTGTGCAACGAATTGAAAACTCATATTCCACGTGTGGTCCAAATTTCCAAAAATTCACCCCAGGGTTTTTTTGTTTTTTTAATTCTCATTTTTACTTGACCAGTACTGGTGCTGTAAACTACTCTCAAGTTGAGCTAACCAGTCTCATGAGCTTGTTATTGGACACGCTCCCTATAGATGCTGAGGGCTGGGATGTGCTTCTTGTGGCAATGCAGAGAGATGGCCTATAGGTAGGACCAAGAAATCCATCAAGACTAAGTATAGTACAGCTGTTATTCTTCTTGTTGGTACTGGAGAGGAGGACTTTGATTAAAAGAACAAGGCTAAGGAAAGTAACCATTGTGTCTCTCTCCACCATGGTCAGTCCCTGTATTGATTGCCTGATCAATTGTATTGAATTGTATTGATTGTATTGAATCCAAATCATATTGATTGTATTAATATTGAGGAACGTCTTTGTGATTGATGATTCTATCTGGTGCATGATGTAACTAAACTTCCTTATTTGGTAAACTTCCTTCTTTGAAAGCAACCACAGCAAAATATCAAACATAGGATTCACCCTTGGAACACCTCATTTCCATCAGGGGAGAGCCCCCGTCCTACATAGAAGTAGTAGCCTCCTCCTGCAAGGTCATTCCTTCTTCTTGGTAACTCTTCATGAGGTACCTCTGGATCAGTTGCTGCTGCTGGTGTCTTCATGAAGGTTGATAGGATCTGGTTGTGTCCTATGGTACTGCACTGAAAGTTGTACAAGTTCATGAGAAGGTTCATGGTTGTGATTTGTCTTTCTCCCTGCTCCTTAAAGCACATCTGGTCTTTGATTCTTGCTGGGAACTGTCCCTGGATCATTTTCATCCCCCATTCAGACATCTGTCTCAATGATGTTGCATCCCTGTTGGGGAGTATCAAGTCTGGTTGTTCCAGGTCTCTCTGTGAGCTCTTGACGAGGCTATCCTTGCAATCTTTCAGAGCAAATGCTGAATCCACCACAACCTTCGCACCACTACTCCTACACTCTTTATATGGTAGCTACACACCACCATGCTCAGCAATAGCACTGTCATGCCAAGCCCCAGGGCAGCAGTTGTACACTGTCATCCTTATTCTATCATCTGGTGCAAAGGCAATTCCACTATTGACATAGGTATTCTCCTTCCAGGCATTGTAGAATGGTCTTTGTTTGTACCAATCACCAGAGGCTTGAATTACTTGCTTCAGTCCATCAGCAGCACCCCAAATGTGTTGTTCTCCAAGCCTTGGATACTTGTTGTCTCCAATAGCCTTAACATAATCATCCACTTCTTGCTCAGTTGGGATACTGACCATGGCATCCAGGTGTTTATGAAGAGCAACAAGCATCACTCACCTTGAAAACTTGAGCCACTTGTACATTACTGTGGATGCCAAGCCAAAGGCCATGGGCATTGACCTTGCAAAGTGATCCTCTTATCCTGAACCGATAAAGGACCAGTCCAATAGCACAGATTGCATTGACCTCTCTCTTCTTCTTCCCCTTGGGCTTTCCACTAGTATGGTAACAGGGTACTTCCACAATTTCATTGTTGTTGTTGACAGCAAACTTGTTGTATACTGGAGCAAACAGGTCAACAAGCTCTCTGTAGACTTTGTGGTCTACACCACATTGATCAAGTTTAGAGTGGAACATATGTAGGAATGGTGATTGAGCATACCTCCTGATTGCAAGCCATGGAGTTGTTCTTCTGTCCCTTCTTCTCCTCTCTTCTGGGGATAATTTGCTTTTATAACTTTGCTTGTCTGTGTTCAACTACTGGATGTACCAGTACATTGTGATGACCTCCACGACTTCCATGATTGTCAATGTTGCCTTCTTCTTTCTTCTGTCTAATAGTGTGACTACTGGCAACAGTTTGTTGTCGACTTGCAATGCCTACTAGTACTAGTGCAAGGAACATACATACAAGCACTAGTAAAAGCACTAAAACAAGACTAGTAGCAAGAAGAAGAAGCAACAAACCCATGATGGTACTAGTAGCAGCAACAACAGGAGCACACCAGAGGTGAGCAAATGCAAGGAAGCGACACGGCAGCAGAACAGTAACAACAAGCAAGCAGGGCAAGAATGGAAGATATACCATTCACTTCTTCTTGAACTGATGGAACACTTTACAGGAACATTGAATCATGGTGGACCAAGTGCTGGAGAACATCAATACCCCAGTAGTGATAAGATCTTTAGTACGCACAAGTCAAGGAGGAGCTGAGCCATCTAAAGTCCATCAATATCTACAAGTTCTTTGCAAAGAAAGTGTATGCTCTACCTTATGGTACGTACATCACAGGCAGGGGTCATAAATTTAGGAGGGGTGCACAACACATCAAAAACTCATATTCCATCCTTGGTCGTACCACCAATAAGAAAAATTTCACCAGAGAATTTTTTTCACTTCATTTTTACTGTGTACTACTACTAGTTCTTATACTACTAGTACCTCCTCATGGGAAAAGAATAAGAGTTTTTAAGGATTCGCGCGTGCCCTTTTTCGGGAAGCTCCATCTCAGCAACCAGTCGTTGTCTGACAGTGTTTGACATATCCAAAGATGCAGAAAAAAGAGTACTATGACTAGTTTGCAGTGTCATTGTCAAGCAATGACTTGCCATTGAGAAGAAGCTTCCCAAAAAAGGGCAGCGTATGTATTTTTCGATAGTTAGAAATAATCAGTTTTAGATATTGTGGGAGTGACTGTCCTAAAAGAGATGTAAAGTGTGTGCTAGTAGAAAAGTGAGTCGATGCTCTTATCGAGGATCGACGAACTATGAAATCTAG
>CAACVS010000552.1:3607-14471 GCA_900660405.1 Pseudo-nitzschia multistriata
TGTAAGAATGCAGATTGAACATAATGAGATGAACGGTGACAACTGAGCAAAATGTTCATCCGTTCAAGAAATAAATCCCATGTAACTTGACATCGCCATCTTCATACACCTCGTTTGCAACCAAAATCTGAATAGAAGCAAGAGTATTTTACATTTCGTCATGAGTTGTCAAATGCATAGTACCGGTACGTACCAATTCATGCATCCTTGCAACAAAATCTCGGCGGCGCTTAATTGTTCGCTCTTGCAAGTTTTTTAGTTCTGTCGGGACGCTCTTTCGGTCTGATAAAAATACGAACGGCGTTCTGGGTTGACGAGTAGGAGTTTCAAACCCCGCATAAGAGGTTTTCGGAACTCTCGCTGTTTGTGGCGTAAATAACGTCCTAGATGGAGTGTCACTAAGAGACGCCCCACCGATCAGTGGTGATTCGCTTCCGACCGTCATTTCTATGTGCCTTTCTGTTGCGAGACTTCGATTGAATAGTGAGCTCTATTGCTGGAGAAATATTGTGTCTAGAAGGGGTCCGGAGAGCCTGAACTATGGATCGATGGATTTGAACCTAACAATCATGCTGAACTTCTTATTACTATTTCTGAGAAATTCAAAATGTCTTCGATGCATTTCTCATACGGTACCCAGGTACGGTACGTACGGTATCGTACGAACTGCTCCGCCCACAGTCAGGAAACTCGAACTTGTAGTACCGTTATTTTTGTACTCGTAACTCGGTTTGATACAGGTACATACTATTACATAGTATAGGTACGTACTCGACTAGTACACTGAACCTTCATACATTACGTATCGCATGTACGTAGTACTCTTACTACGCGTTGCATAACAATTGAAATTACGTAAACTATGGTCCACGAGGCACGCATGTACATACCTAGCAAAAATCATGGATTAAAAATTACTGTATGTTGTTACATTTGAGGAGAACGGAATCATATACGCCATAGAGTTCCATGACACCTTGCCAAACTTTTCTCAGGAATCTAAATGACCTGGGCAGTGTTCTCGAATCTCTGTCTGARTGATAGTGAAATCTATTWATCATGGCACGACGAATGAAAGACAATATGTTAATGCAGATGCTGTTCGCGTTCATTATCTTCTTGCGATTAAGCATAGTGGGTGGATTATCCAATGCTTCCACAAATTTTTCCCAGRTGACACCAGGACAGCAATCAGCTCTCTGTGCCAAAAAAACACARATAATTGTGGTCGGAGGAGGACCTGTCGGCTTGTCAGCTGCCCTTCTGCTCGCCAACCAAGGGTACGATGTTACTGTCCTCGAAGCCACCGAAACCACAAAAATCAAGAYCTTCAACCCGGCGCTTGCCTACTTGTACAATATCAACGCGAGGGGGCAAATCTTTACMAAAAAAATCCCCAGCGCCCATAAAAAGCTTGTCGAAAGGAGTGTAYCATCCACCGATACTGGGTTTCTCTTGGCGCCAGCTGATTTGGAGAAAGAGATTAAGTATCCCTTAGTACCTTCGTTTGGAGACGWTTCGTATTGGATTCCAAGACATGAAATGGTTGTACTATTRTGGGAGGCTGTCGATGAACACAATAAAGAGTATGCGTCAGGAAATAATCACAATCGTGTTGGAAAAATAAGTTACGAGCACGGAGTGCAATGTCTTAATGTCCATCCATGTGCTGAACACGAGAACAGCGTGTCTGTTGTTACGAAAAATAAGGGTGACGGGAAAGAAAAAACTCTTAGGGCAGAACTAGTTATCGGAGCGGATGGTATCGACTCGAAAGTCAGGGAATGTCTCAAACAACGATCGGGTCTCTTTCAGTCATGGAATTATAACAAGAACAAGTTCAAGATGAGAAAATGGATCTCTCCTGCAACAGGCTTGAAGTTAAAGGTTGGTTTATTTCATTGATCTCGCGGCACCGTTTGTCAAACTTGATACTCTTTTCCTTAAACGGTTGATCGTACTTGTGTTGTTGATTCATTTTAAGGCACTTCAACTTCCAGCAGACAGGTATTTGGTGAAAGATGCCAGCGGAAATAAAGTTGCTACGAAAAAGAACGACTTTGTTTCAGTGAGGGGCAAAAGAGTCGGACCACTAGACACTTTATCTCTGTCGTGTCTACCTGTGAGTGAATCCACCAAGATTCGTCCAGGAAACTGYATAACTAGACCCAACCACGTATTATGGACAATGAAGAATGGGAAAGAGGTGAAGGCCTGGTTYAAAGATAATTATCCTAGATTAGATCTAGATGATATAATTTCAGATGATGAGTGGCAACGTTTTGCAGAAGCCGATGGGTTGACTTTTCCACCATGTCAATATAGTCCAGGTCTAATGGCATCGTCTCGCGATAATAGGTGCGGGATTGTTTTGCTGGGGGATGCAGCCCATTCGTTCAGTCCCGACATTGGACAAGGAATCAATGCTGGTCTCATGGATGCAGTAAAACTCAGTGAGTGTCTCGCAAACACCTCCCCC
The DNA here is from genome assembly GCA_900660405.1 of Pseudo-nitzschia multistriata. Taxonomy (NCBI): domain Eukaryota; phylum Bacillariophyta; class Bacillariophyceae; order Bacillariales; family Bacillariaceae; genus Pseudo-nitzschia; species Pseudo-nitzschia multistriata. The sequence continues at coordinate 6,087 of CAACVS010000552.1, forward strand.
GACAAAAAGTCTGCAACTTTAGCCGAAAACAATCTGGGCGCCGCCCTCAAACAATATGAACGCATCCAGGCTCCAGAGGTAAGTGGCCCTACCCGGTTTTCCGACTTCAAACAATTCAATTGGATTTTGAATTCTAACCTACGGTCTATTTTCAAATCTTTTAGACGCGGGCACTGGTTCGCCTTGCCAGGTTTGGTAGCCCCTATCAATACAATCAGCCTCTTTTAAAGGATCGAATAGGGAAGAAACTTTGGACAGCAAATGTACTAATGCGTGTTCTTTTTAACAAGCTCACGTTCGGAATCTTTCCAAAACCTGTGGTGATGAATGTTAGCTCAAAAGACTTGACTTACAGACAGATTGCTCGCCAAGCTGATTTTGCTACATTTGGACTGGTGTTTGCCTTGATGTTTTCTGTGCTGAAGTTTGTGATGCGACTTCCATTCATTAGAGTACAGTTAGTTCCACAAGTTCTGACATTCATGCCATGAAACCTGGTTTAATGAATTCACCGAAGGATCACCATTTCCTGCCAAAAACAAAATAAAACACGTTACTATTATCAAAGTGACTGAAATATGATGTTCAACTGCTTTGCTCTGGTAGCTCATTAGAACCAAAAGTCATTATCGTCTTTGTCTCTGGCTTTTCTGTCTTGTTGTTGATTCCAACCTTTCTTCAGAGCTTCATGTGAAACTCAAATCTCAATACCAAAACCAAATCCTATAGGGCMACTTATCCAAGTACAAACACCCTGCTGTTGTGTCATATGTGCGACAATAGTTTGTTGTTCAAAGGCTCGTGGGTGATTGCATGTGGTATAGTCAAGTGAGGGGAGAGCACACCTAAAAAATCACCATRGTGATGGTAATTTTTATTGGAATTGCGTCATAACCTGTGGGAGTGACTATCCAATAGTGATGTAAATYGAGTGCTAGAAGAAAAGTGAGTTGATGCTCTTATTGAGAATCAAGGAACTATGAAATCTAAGGTTGATCAGAATGAAGATCGAGTGATGTGTGTGAATCAAATGAGTCAAGTCAATTGTGTGGATCCATAGGATCAAATGAGGAATCATGAATGTAGAGTGTGTATGGATCATAGRTATTGGCCATATGTACGTATCATAGATATGGATCATACGCACAACATGATATCCTCTGGATAGGACCCTCCTCCCCTGATCTGTGATGTGTGAAACAAGTAGATCATAGAAGAAAAGATGAGGAAGGAGGATATCATTTGGGTGGAGCAGGAGCAAACAAGTGCCCAAAGAGTCAGCGTACGTGGTGATTGTGAAGGACCCAGCCAAGAGGTTTTGTCCGTGCATCTGCAGGATTTATCACGCCATTGATGAACTGCATCTTGATGTATAGATCTCCTTTCCAATCTTGTATTACAAAAGTATGGTATGTCAAAGTGTCGTGCTGATTGTTCCATAGGAACTCCTGAGTTTAAAATTGTTGTTTTCATACAACATTGTTGGTTGTTGTTGAGGAAATCTGAGGTCAGCAAGAATACCTGAGGTATAAAATAATATTTGCAGCAGAAACAGCAGCATAGAATTCTGCTTTGGTTGAGCTTTGTGCAGTTTGGGTTTGSGTTTTCRATTTGTATACAATGATAGCGTTTGTTAACATAATTTTTTGTTTTGGTTTTATATTTGCGTATGCAACATCAACTACACAGGTGATGTTGGTGTGTGTAGGTAAAGATGGAAATGGTGGAAGATTATCTGGTAGTGGTATGGGTAAATCTTTGAAGTTACCATCTGGTAGTTCATTGTCTTGTAGGATTGTAGTTTTGTGGTATTGTAGACCCCACACTTTTGTGCCTTGAAGGTTAAGAGCAANATAGAGTTCTGGTCTATTTTCTGTCCACTAGTAGCCAGTCTCAGAAACTAGCAAAATATGGCCATGCCAGCTGTGAATGGAGATCCGGCTCCCCCTAATGCCCTTTAATTGTGTAACAATGACACACAGCACTCTTCTTAACACTATGACCAAGCATACCTCCAAAGGGGATCTCATTACAGGCCTCTCCGGAGCTGTTGTGTTTAGCATATTTTAGCTTATTGAACTATTTGTGGTCAAAAAAGTGACCAAAAACTAGTAGATCTATTTAGGATCAGTACTGAATTACTGGGTATCAAAATTAACCGTGATTTCAGTAGTAGTAAAATTTTTGGTGTTTGAGTACAATCCCTTTTTGCCCTGTAGGGCGTGGTAGGATTCTACCATTGATGCATTCTATCAAAATATGTGGTATTTTGTAGTACTGGGTGATTCCTGTTATTCTAAAATCTCTAAATTTGATAGACTGACAGACCAAAAATTTAGAGCATGTGACTCTATTTGTATTGGCATGCATATGTAGTCTGCATCAGCAAAACAATTTGTATTGGCATGCACATGTAGTCTGCATCAACTTTCACATGCCGCATATCATAGACTTTTCTTCATTGCAGTAATAATGTGAACTCATATTCATTACAGTATAAATCTTTATATTTCATAGCATTGCTCTCTATCAGCCAACATAGGGCAAGGTACACGCTAAAACCAAAAGGGTTACACAAAAACTGATCCTTCTGCAGTAACTGATCAGCAGTAACTGATCTGCAGTAACTGATCTGCAGTAACGGATCTGCAGTAACGGATCTGCAGTAACGGATCTGCAGTAACTGATCTGCAGTAACTGAGCTGCACCAGCAACATAGCAGCTAACAGCATGCATTATTTGAGTATGGTACTGCATTAAAGCAAGCACTTCCAAGTGCTAATAAACAAACCTTAAGGAAAGCAATGACCGCTTCCTTTTACCATAATGAGTGGATCATTGTGGATTGTTGGTGTGAATCAATTGCTGCGTTTGATAAATTGCTTGCTGTGTTTCCCACTGCTGTGATTCCATTGCTAATTGAGTCAATCATTTTGTTTTCTATTTACAGTTGAATTCCTTGTTAAACTTTCTTTTTCCCACTACCCAAATGAACCAATTGACCATGGGACATGTCCTCAAAACAAGCCATTTGTATCTGGAGACAGCTCAAGACCTACATAGAAGAAGCCTGTTGCAAGATCATTTTTCTTGTAGGGTTGTTCCACACCAGTTGCTTCATGACAGTGGATAGGATCTGGTTGTGTCCTATATTGCTGCATTGGTAGTTGTACAGGTTGACCAACAAGTTCATGATGATCTTCCTGTATACATGCTCCTCCAAGAACATTCTGTCTTTGATTATTGGAAACTGTCCTTAAATTATCCTCATTCCCCATTCTGACATCTGTCTCAAGGATGTACTAGCGTCCCTATTGATAAGAAGAAGATTGTCCTTCTCAGGGTCCTACTGTGAGCTCTTAATGAGGATATGCTCCTTGTCTTTCAATGCAAAGGCTGAATCAACCACAACCTTTGCATTGGACTGGTCATGGACCTCCTTGATCCTGTCATAGACGCCATGGTCAGCAATAGCATGATCATGCCAAGCGCCAGGACAGTTGAAGACTGAGATTCTAGTAATTCTACCATCTGTGGCAAAGACAAACACACTGTTGACAAAGGTGTTCTCCTTCCCGGTGTTGTAGTATACTGCTCTCTATTTAAACCAGTCTTCAGAGGCTTCAATAGCTCTCTTTAGTCCATCAGCAGCAGCCCAAACACTTTGTTCTCCAAGCCTAGGATACTTGTCTCCAATAGCCTTAACATAAGCATCCACTTCATACTCAGTTGAAACACTGACCATGGCGTCTGGGTGTTTGTGAAGAGCAACCAACATCACTGCTCTCCTTGAAAACTGAAGCCACTTGTACATCACTGTGGATGTCAAGCCAAATGTCATTGCCATCAACCTTGCTACAGATCCTCTTTTCCTGTACCAATAGAGGATCAGTCCAATAGCACAGACAGCATCAACCTCTCTCTTTTTCCCATTGGTCTTGCCACTGGGGAAACAAGGAACCTCCACTACCTCATTGTCAGTGTCAACTGTGTATGACATGCTGTAGACTGGAGCAAAAATATCCACAAGCTCCCTGAAGACTTTGTTGTCTACACCACACCAGCATTTGAGTAGTGCTTGGTGGTTGTCCCCTGAGTGGAAGAGATGAATGAAGGGGGAATTAGAGTATCTCCTGATTGCAATCTGTGATGTTCTCCTATCCCTCCTACAACGCTCTTCAGGAGAGAGCTTCTTAGTATTGTAACTTTGGTTATTCAGTTGAATGTATCAGTACATTGTAATGACCTCCACTACTCCCATTGTGGCCTTCTTTCTTTCCATGAGGAAACTGTGGTCTATTCATGAGTTTAATAGCAACTTATGCAAGGAACATAAATATTTTTGATGCAAAATTATGAAAGCATCAATAATATGCATGTTCTTTTCACTACAGATAGCCAGTGCAAGGAAGGAACATATTTTGGATACTACAAGAGCAGTATTGAAAATATGCTACTTCCTTCTACAAAGTATCGTATTCAAAATTTTGTGTTTTTCTTTGTACCAAGTGGCATGCGCGCCTCTTTCAGTCATTACGTTGGAGTATAGTGAAGATTCCAAATCCCTAAAAAGATTGGAATGAAGGCAGGCTTCCACTCAGTCTGTCCATTGAAATTTTGATTCCCATTATTCTAAACAACCTACTAGATCCCTACATTTAGTGCTTTACTAGAGTATTGAGAATAACGGGAATCACCCAGTACCAGTCAATTCAATATAAAGTGCATTAACCGTAAAAAGCCTACCACACCCTACATAGCAAAAAGGCATTCTAGTCAAACACCAAAATTATTACTAGTAAAATTGTGGTTAATTTTGAAGCCAAGTATTTAGTAGTACTGATCATACATAGATCTACTAGTATTCAATCACTCTTTCAATGCCAAACACCAGTTCAATAAGCTAACCACAACAGCTCCAGAAATGAATGAGATCCCCTTTCGGGATATGCTCAGTCATAGTGCCAAGAAGAAGAGTGCTTTGTGTCATTGTTACATGAATAGAGCCCAGGGGAGAGCTGGTTCTCTTTAACAGGAGCCAGTAGTATGGCCAAAATTGGCCAGTGGAGACTGGCTGCTGCTGGTTAGAAAATAGGCCAGAACTCAATCAAAAACCAACTTTAGACCACAAGACTAAGTGCCCAGACCAAGATGATACAATTACTTAGTGATCAAGGTCATTGGGATGCTTAAGGATGCTCTGGCAGCTTAGAACTAGTCTGCCGAAGTTACAGACAGTAGTAGTAGTGGGCCCAAAATCGAGCGTTAATTTTGGCTGTTTTTTTACTCAAGTTCAACCTCGTATTTCCTTTTTTGTCGTTCGTTGGGGTGTTTTATTTCAGTCCCGCATGATGAGTGTCAAAAAAATCGATTTAAATTTCTACTGGTATTGTACCGTATAAGGTACGTACGTACTGTACTGTAATTGAATTTGCGATGGAGTTTTCGTATCAAACGGCTTAATTTCTTCTAGGAGTACGTACGATGCTAGTATTAACATACCGGCATTCTTTCATCGCAAATCGTCTCTCAACATCGAAGAACAACGGGCAACAATCTTTTGACTACGAGTACCGTACAGCACTGATTTCTTTTTGATGCAACCGAAATTCAAATTGGGCATTCTTCCAATTAAGTTCTGCATCATCCAAAAGATTCTGCGCTTCAGAGAAGAAGAGCGTCTAACTCATAGAAATTTCGAATAGTGGCTGTAGTAGTAGTTGGGACTCACAGCCGTTACAAGGTTATCTCGGCTTATCCGAAGTTCTACCCGGTGATTACTAGGCACGGAATGAGATTCGTCCGTGTCATTTTCTGCTATATCGTGGCAACGATATCGTTGCCTTCGGCAATTCATGGACTGGTGATACCGGCTGTGCAAAACGCGAGGAATCCTTCAACGACATTTGGTAGCAAGAAGGACGAGATTCAGATCGACGACTTCAAGGACATAAATATTGACGATGTTCTTCTAGAAGCAGAGAATGCATTAAAGGCTGCGAAAACGTCTCTCGTCGACAGTGGTGAGACCGTGAACCAGGATGATAGTGACGGTTTGGTGAATTTGAAGGAGGCAATAATCGTCAACGACGACGTAAACAAAAAGAAGATAGAGAACGACGACGTGCTGAATTTTAAGGAGGCGATACGAGAATCTCTCCTTTCCGATAAAATTGAAGAGAAAGGATCTGTGTTGGCCACCGAGATTTTATCCTCGACGATTGGTGGGATTATGTTAGGATTGATCCTGGGTTCTGTTGGAACCCTGAAACTTTCGGGACTCGACCCGTCGCTTGGAGTGTTGAACCCATTTGGTCTTGCCGTTCCGATTATTGTCGGCGTGACAGTGGGTGGAGTAGCTGGATTTACAGGTAGTTCAAAAGACGACGCGACAGGAATCRTTGTTCGCAACGTCCTGGGTCTTCCTGTAAAATCATTGGCATCGGCCATTGTTAACAGTATCCAGCAARCTGCCCGTCGTCAACTGGAAAAGACAACGAATGACATTAAGGCAATTCCATCAAATGTTGCCAACTCTGCGAAGCAGAAGGCTTCGCAGAAGGCAAAAGAAGCTAAGATTGCTGTTGAAATAGCTGTTGAAGCAGCGATAGAGCAAGCGAAAAAAGTTATATTGGTGGTGGTTGGGTTGTTATCTCTTGTCTTTCTGGGTATGCTCATTACAAATTGGGATATTCCAGTGATCTTCGATACRACACTGTAATAATCTCAAACAACCCAACCWACCTAAGATGCAGACTGACTGATTTAAGACACAGATCAGTGACAGTCACTGCCATATTGGATAATCGATAATAGATATCATAGGGACTCTGATGACAAATAATAATGAAAGTGTTTTGTGTCCCTTTTGAACATTTCACAGAATAGATGAAAAAAGGTCTATGCTGTACCAGTTGACATASCTTTGTATTGCAYTAACACGTAGGCTGGGWTCATTTAAAAATCTCAACATTATGTGCAACCTCATGATCTAGAAGAGGCACTATGTTGGCCAGAACCATGACTTCTGGGGAGAAGAATGCTCCTAGCTGCTCTGAGGGGTGGCACCTCCCTCTGAGGAGTGGTTGTGGAGGCGTGACCATTGACATTGGTGGGCTGATTAGTGTGTTGGGTGAAAAATTGTGCCTTTGTGCCATAGTGGTTTGTAGGGTCCAATTTGAAATGGCAGAGGCCCGAGTAGTCTCTGGCAAAGTAGGCAGTTGGTGTTGTCTCTTCTTGGAGTACGTGTTGAAGACCAGCACCTATTGTGTGAAGCTCTCCAATGTTTGTTTACTGTGAGCTYAATACTTGGTTTGAAGGCGTGTGTTGGAGGCAGATGTGAGAGATGCTTTGCAGATGCTTGCATAAATTGGTTTTTCATATACTCAGAGGTAGTACCAGAGCAAGGAGGTAGGTGCTTCAGATATGAATATTTCAGGATCCTTTGGTGTTTTTATTCAACATCATTTTAGTGCTTGTTTCTGAGAAAGAGTGTGGCAGCAAAGGTCGTCATTTCTCTGTTCTTCCCATAATGAGATGTAAGAGGTAAGAAAGAATTCCACTAGATAASTCCCCATAATTGGGGAATGTGAGCTGGAATGAAGATCAGTGTCAGTGATCCACTGAAGTGAAAAGTGGCCAGCAAACAGGTGGTGCCAGYCAATCTCATTCTGAAAATGAATAGCAGGGTGGAGGGGTTAAGGATATTGTTCTGGTGAAAGAGTACCAGTATCCAGCCATTTAGTAATGCAACTTGAAAGAGTATCAGGGGCAATTTATCAGAACAAGCTGAATACAGACATCTGTTGTCCCAAAGAATGGATTGTCTGTTGACACCATTTCTGTTGGGTGGGATGAGAACATTGGAAGAAATGCTGGGAATCTTTGGTGGGTTGYGAACAGAAACAATAGGTGTCATTGGGTTYRAYATTTCCATTTTTTGAGGACTGTAGCAGTGGGGGAAATATGATTGCAGCATTTAGTGACAAGAACAGTCATGGAGATGCAATTGTTATCAATCCTGTGGGACTTCCACACAACATCAACAATTGTATGAAAAGTCTATTGGTTCCTTGTTTCTTGCAAGCACTATGCATGATAATGTGAAACCAGACAAGAATCGGTGAGTGCTTTCTTGGATTGGCTGCTACTGACAGGCCATGATTGAATTTGAAGGACAGTAGGGTAAAGAAGGTAGAACTGGCTTGATAAAAGGTGGCGGTGTCATCTGGGTATGATAGGTGCCACCAGTGTATTGATCAGCTTCAACATTCAGCTGAGCCATCAGAGTGAGTTTATTGAAAACAGTGGTATTGTCTTGGTGGCCTTTAACCCAAGAAAATAATGCAGAAATATGAGGTGATTGCATTGTTTGGATAATTTGTT
>CAACVS010000553.1:0-14222 GCA_900660405.1 Pseudo-nitzschia multistriata
CGCGCGAAATGCGCAACACCATGGATCCCGTTTGTGTGACGTAGCACTAGCACTACAACAATGATCATGATCAGCATGATGAAGATAATGATTATTGGTTCTTCTTTCAAGAAGCTAGAAATTGTTTAAAACTAGTGATACTAACTAATAAGCAAGCAGTAATACCACCATATTGCTAGTAGTAATAAGCCCAGCCCAAGTGCTCCAGGAAAAATGATCAATTGCGAAACAACAGAAATATTTGAGACGCTGAGTGCTGGGGCACGGAAGGGCAGGGCAGATAATTTCGTTCCTTGTTTGACGAGAAATCTAATCCATAATGCATCATCAGTAATATTGGGTGTGACCAAAGTTTTCCACGTAAAAATTTGGCATCATTTTTGGATGAAGAACATAATTGACGTCATTGTGCCCGCAAGCAGTGCTGTGCCGCTTGACCTACATATTGTTCCATGGTTTCAAGAAACATTCACAGTAAAACTAGTTTCTCATCGAACAAACTGCTGAACAAAATCTTCTCCGAGTCCCACTTTTTCGTAATGCTTCTTAGCAAGTTCTAGCTTCGTGAAAACATCTTCCGCACCCACCACATTTCCATCTGGGTCGCAATACAACAGGCTGCCAGTGACATGAAAGAGGGTGATCTTCCGAGCAGAGAAAAAATAACGGGTTTTGTTATGGTGAGAAGATAATGCGGTGTGTTTGCAATCCATCGTATACGAAAGCGCGAGAACTTTTTTGGTATTGTCGTGTCCTGCCATTTCGTTCGGTTGCAAATCGTTCGCTTCTTACCATTTCGTCCACACCCTCCGGTACTACGAGTGTATGAATCTCACCCGGAGGCTCGAAGACATAGCTACCAGCCTCGGCGACCCAGTCGTGTTCCAAATAGGACCATTTCCCCTTCAGAACATGACCGTGGACCGGTCCGGGATGCCGGTGCCTCGACAAGAGCCCCGCACCTCGCACCCTCAACAAGTTAACATAGTATCCACCAGACACACAAAAGCAGAGTGGCCGGAAAGAAACAGAATCTGTCTGTGGAACCCAGAGTTTCTCCTCTTCGATGTTCTCGACACCGTCGAGGGAATGTGAGAACACCTGCGGAACGAATATTTCGCTCAGAGCTTCCTTGGGCTGTTCACCTCGATATGGAGTAAAGGCTTCGTCGACTGGTTCTGTTAGAGCATTGGATATTTCTCTTGTTTCTTCCATCTTTTCATCGGAAGACACGGAATCCAGTGTCGCAGAAGACAGCCGATGAATGGCATACTTCCTAGCCACTGACGACGCCTTTGTCGTCACGAATCCTGTAACTCTCGATATTTGAACCACAGAAAACAGCAATAGCAACAGATTTAAAATGTTTCGACCCATCACAATATTTCTGTCCATCTTGATTCTAGAAGCGTCTCTCGAGTTGTATGTTATTGCTGTCACTTCCTTGTTTTTCCGTTTGTCTGGAGAATGATGGATCTCTGAGTAGTTTTCTACTTGTCTGCGATTTTCTGTGATTGGAAGAGGTTATGGTATGGTACCGGTACGTAAGGTACAGTACGTATTCGTAGTTCGGAGCAAACTTCAACTGAAAACGACTGAATAGATTGCAGGGCGGTTTCGAACGACATTAATTCGAATTTTTTTTCATTCTCACATCTACATTTCCCCTCCCCCCCCTCCACACACAAAAAACTAGTACAGTAGTTGTGTCCTTTATATTTCAATTAATTCATTCCTTACTACTTGAAAATCTCCATTAGTGCTTACTACTGGACAACATCTACTATAAGTTCTTGTTACTAGTGAGGACAAAATATTTTATTAGCACTGTGAACTGCTGGATAAGGGCATTATGTACGTGCTGCTGCTCCCCTCTCGCAAAAAAATTCAACAATCAGAGGCTTGTTGTTGTTGCTTTCCACCGGAGCTTTTTTGTCCAAGAATGAAGATGGTATTTAAAATTTTCTACTACTACAGAGAAGCAGCAACTTTTGCTTTTTGGTCTAGTTTTTGGTGGGGAAGTCCTGTACAAACACAAACAAGTTTTTGGCTCACTTTTAACAGTACTACTAGTACTAGTAGTAGTACTACTACTAGCTACTACTAGTACTAGTAGTACTACTACTACTAGCTACTAGTAGTAGTTAAGAAAATTTGTGTCATCTTGATTTTTTAAATTATTGCTGGTAAGGTCCCAAGATATTACTGCTAGAGCACCATTACCAACAGAAGCCCCTTCTAATCCAGTAGTAGTTTGCAGTCACTGTCACTTGTTAGTACTAGTAGTATATATGATCCAGACTAGTACAATGTGCTGCTGGAGTTTATTATCCACCAGTTCTACTACTAGTACTAGTACTAGTAATCACTGATGGAATTTTTTAAAGGATTCAGGACTGACACAAGATCTCCATTACTAGTAGTAGTACTAGTAGTAAGGAACACAAATAATATAAATATTTATGAAGATGTGTAGAGAGTTTTGGTGTAGTATGGGGTGGGAGAGGGGAAATGGAGAGGGGGATTTTAAAAAATTGAATTTTGATCAAACAACTCCTGGTTCTGCTATACCTTTGGTCATTTTGTACCAGCATCACACATTGCAACTAAATTGAAGAGGGGATTTCAACTTACAAAGAATCTTTTGTTCTTATAGTTTCCTGTTAGCTCACTTTGGGGGGATGTAAAGCAAAAATTGGCTAGTAGCTTGCATAGATACTAGTAGATTCCATGCTGGTGCAAAAACTAAGTGAGTAGTACAAAGGTAGAAAAGTACAAAAATCAATTTACTAGAATTAAATCAATGAGATCATTATTATAGCGTGGGCTATGTTTTTCCTGGTGCCAAACCATTTGTACATTTTTTACTTCAGATGTACAGTGCTATACCTTTCAATACTACTAGTAGTTAACCCCCTAGTAGTATAACCCCCCATATCAGCACTGATTTGGTCTTTTTACTGGGATCCGATTCATGTGCTTATCATTGTTAAGTGTCTGTTGGGGACCAAGATAGAGCTGTTAGAGTGAGTTGACCCTTTGTTAGTAACTCTCTACATGTATTTTGTATGGTGCATGGATTTTGGGCCATGATCTAATTACTGTGTAATGACTTGTGGGATTAAAAATTTGGATTTGTTCTACTACAGGTACACAACTGGTGGGATTAAAAAATTCAACACTACTGAGCATGCACATTTGTATGAATTTAGTTTATTAGTCAAAGTAGTCATTACATGCAAAATAAGGGCCCAAAACCTATGACTGGTTCATGCTTTTAGTAGCCAACTATATATCATGAAATATCCTTCTACTATTAGTTGTTTCTGAAATATGAATGGAGTTCTTGTTTGCTGTCTATCAATTTCTTGTTGGGCATTCATGTCCATGCTGTTTTTTGGTAAACAGAAGATGAGTTCTGCTGTCTTCAGGATATCATACTGTCATATACTTTGTATGTTCGAAGATGAGTTCTTACAAACAGACAACTGGGAGAAGTTATAATTCTTGAAAGCAGCACAACACAAATTCAAGAATTGAGAATTCTTACTTGTGTAATATTTTCCAAAGATCTTCTCTTATAGTATTCTGCAAACACACCACTGAGTTCTTGTTGCATGATCATCATATAGCGTGGGCCAAGCAAAAAAAGACGGTTGTAAATTTACATTAGCAATTAAAGATATACATACATGTATATTGGTCAATATTCGTCATACGCCGTACTCCCCCACGGCATTAGAAAGCTCTTTGAATTCTCTTTTTAACCATGTGCTTATCATACGAAAAAGTTATGGCTGTTTGAGTGAGTTGAACCTTTCTTAATGCCCTATGTGTTTTTTGCACTGTGCGTGGATTTTGGGCTATCTTTTTACTGTTGTTGTTCCTGTTATGTGGACACTAACAACAACACCCCCAGTATTTGACCTTGTGACCAGTGGTCACAGAGTTAGGAGATTTATTATCAGCAGTTTCTTCTTCAAGAAGATACTCACACAGCTGCTCCTTTGGGTGGGCTCAGCTGTAATTTGGTGAAAGAAGTACGACGTTTCCTTTTTTCTTTTTTGGCTTTTTTTTTTTTTTTTGGTTTTTTTTTTTTTTTTGATTTTTTCTTTTTGAGTAGTACATGTGTCCTCACACACTGGGGCGTGACTTGCCTTAATTGGCTTGCCAGTGTGCTTGACACCCATTTCCTTGATCACTGCTGTGCCTGGGAACTTGCCTACAGGTTGGGGATTGAGGCCCCCCATCCTACGGGCTTGGTAGTGTGACCCCATTGTTTTATGCCCTCTGAGTTTAGCCCTGGGCCGTCATTGGCCTATCAGTGTGCATAGAACTTGGTCGCGCCTCCACAAAACCTCCTCGGAGGGAGGCGCCGCCCCTTGGAGCAGCTAAAAGCATTCTTTCTAACAAAAGCAATGGTTCTGGCCATCCAAGTGCCTCTTCGAGTTCACGAGGTTAAATATAATTTTTAGAATATTTTTTTAGTTAACAAGTTGGATTCCCTTGTCACTTCTGCCAGTCTGATTGGTGATTGTCTTCCACCTAATGATGATAAAATGTACCAAGAACCTTTGCTTTGGATACTATGTAGTATTTTGAGTATTTAGCTTCCCCCCATTACAACTCCAACCCCCCTAACTTCTTGTCCCCTCATTCATTTCTTCCCTTACTAGTACTGCAAATTTCAAACAAGAAAATATCAAACAGTCCCAACTAAAAATATTGGTAATAGCAGTGGCCCTTCTCCTGTTGCTAGTAGTAGTACTACTAGCAGAAGAAGAAGTCCCTCCAGAGATGATATGAGCACTGCTTGTTGTTCCTCTGATGATACTACTATGAGGAGTAATGGTTCCCTCTTGGAAGTGGATCAACTCCTGGTTCTGATGTCACCAACAAGTAGTACTAGTAGCAGGACTTGTTCATATCTGATATCTCCATTGATAACACTAGTAAAGAACTCCTTGATCATGACATCTCTGATTCATCTCATCTTCTTGTTGAGCAAGATGAATGATTGGAATATTTTTAACAGGATTTGATCCTCATGAGTCAATCTGAATCAAATACCTCCTGAATGAATGTGATTCTTTACTATTGGAAGACTGTCTAAAGTTCAGGTCAAGCATGTCCCAACTTTCCAAGGTAGTATAAGGCCATAAAGCAATCCAGAGTCAGTGAAAGAATAATTATTGAAGTTCTGGTTACTAGTAGTAGTACTAGTGGCATATTCCTTGTACAAGATTGCCAGCACTTTTAGTAGCCTTAAATGTGATGAGTTTATTCTGGAGGAATGATGGAAGGTGTGCAAATCAAAAGACAATGGTGGGAGGAAAAGATTGCTTCTTTCAAGCTCGTTTTTGCATTAAATTAATCACCAAATGTCTGTTGAAGTGGATTGGAAAGCTGCATACTAGGATGATGAGGATTCTAAGCCAAAGAGACTTCCTTGCTGGACTTCAACAAAGAATGGAAAATAACACCTTTGAAATACTTAAAGTAATAATGGGATTTGTTTCTGCAGTGTGAATAGTAAGTAGACCAACACTATTGGTGCTGAAGGTACTACTAGTAGTATCTTCAAAATAATATTCAAAAGATGCAGTAGTGGAATGTATAAAGAAGTGAAGAGGAACCATTAGTTCTGCTATATTCTTGTTTGTGGAAAAGAAGCAAAAGGAAAAATGTCCTCCTAATTCATCAATGAGGAGGGAGTAGAGGAAGTCACTAGGGACAAGTAATGATAATGGTGGTAGTACCTAGTACCAGCAGTACTAGTAGTCTACTAGTAGTAGCATGAAGATGTCCAGGAATAGATTCAAAAGTTGAAAGGATAATATGCATTGATGTCTGTAAAGAACATTGGAATAACTTCTTTGATTATTATGGTGTGATCTGGCAACTTGTCATCATCTATTGATTGCTGTGTTTGTTGTTTGAAAAGCTCAAAAAATAGGTTATTGCACATTGTTACTTGCACATCTTCTTATCTACACCATGGTGTATGCTGCTGCATCAACAATATCCTCTGAGTTTATTATTGTCATATTAAGTACATGATGAGCTGTCATACAACAAATTGAGATACTCATTCAATGGTTTCCAACTGTTTATTGCTAGTAGCAGATGATGTCTCATTCACAACAAGAAGATATTTTTCCGTACACCAACCTGTGTAATATTACATTTATCACAACATAGCAGAGAGCTCTATGTCAAAAGAATACTGTCTTGTTGCTATTGATATTTTAACTGCTGGTCTTCCACAAGTCATGTTGCCTAGTATGACAATAAGAGAACCGTTCATTGGTACCAATGCTTTGCAAAGAAGTGGCTAAATGTATTTTTTGTGGCGATCGTCCTCTTGCTGTCATTTTGAATATTCAATGTTGTATATTGTCTTTTCAAGCTTCCAGTACATGCAAAGCTTCTTATAGCTTCAGCATGAGTTTTCTAGCTGGTGAATTTATACAAAACACTTCTTGCTGCTACTAGTAGTGCTACAACAACAACTAGTAGTAATAGCTTGTTTGGATGTATTTTGTCTCAAGTCATTTGGAGGGGAACCAGTAGTAGTAATACCTGAATCTACATTGTGAATTCCAATTGCAATTCTTTCAGTAGTGTTCTTTGATGCTTGTTGAAGCTTGATATATTACTATATGAATGAAAGTTTTGATGACGGTGGTGCTTTGATTTTCCAGTTTTTAAATTTCTGCGAATTCTTGTTGAATTCTGTTGATTTCTGGGCTGTGTTTCAATAATTCTCTTAGCATAAGAATCCTGCAATTTGACAGTCATCAATATTGTGTTCCTTCTACATCTAGTAGAGAATACTTCTACTAGTATTAGTTAGTACTACAATCAACAACAATTTGATTGCTGCCTTTAATTTGTTGATGTTGACTTCAGTATGTTTTGCTTACTTGTTGTGTAAGTCCCTGATGATCACAAGTAAAATTTCCCAGAAATACCACTGAAATGTAGACTTTCTTGGTCAATTTTTGAAAGAATGTCATCATTTTTTATTTGGTCATCATTTAATTCTATATTCAGCACCATTTGCTTTACTAAAGGAGATGTAGTAGTACTAATGCTTGCTTCTACTAGTACTACTAGTAATAGTAGTACCTAATGTTCTCCATTTTTTTTGTGCATCATCACTAATATCACCAAGAAGAGCATGACAACCCTTCTAGATAATGTTGTGCACATCTGGTGCTCCTGTGTAAGAAACGAAGTGTTTGTCAACCCTCACCAGTACTTCTGAAACAACAAGAGCAATTCAACTTTGTAAAAACTTTTGGGCAATAATCTGCCATCATGTTTTTGGTTCAGTGTTACTAGTACTAGTAGTGTGAAACATATTCACAGTACTAATAACTATACAGTTTTGTCTAAATTTTGTCAATATGCCAAGTGTTACAATCATAACGTCAGCATTAGCAACTTTTGGAACCTTACTGCTGTTAGTCACATTATTTATGTCATGCAACAAACCTAATGAATTTTGAACAGAGTAAACGCATTACTATTACTAACCTAACATTTTTGTCAATCATACTATCCTGGATGTTGCTGTGTTCATAATAGCATTAGCATTAGTAACGTTTCTGATATTATTAATGTTATGCGACCCTCATAAATAGAACTAACAATGTTCGTACTACAGTTCGTCACTTTTCACTTGTTGCCTGCTTGTCTTCTGTTGCTGTTGCTTTTTGAACATGAAAAGTGTCTGCCTCGCAATCTCCAAATCCCCTCCGGAAGATGCCACCCGGTCGATGGCCGTTCGTTTCGCCTCTTCCGCATCGTTGTAATCCGCGGTCAACCGTTCCACCTCACCACGATAGATCGCTTCGGCTCTTTCGAGTTTCTCTTTTAGATGTTTGATCGAGGCTTTGAGTTCGCTGACGGAGAGCCGGTTGTATTCGTTCACGGCATCCCTGACCGCATCGTCGGCACACCCATCGGGATTTCCCGGCGAGCACAGCATCGGCAAGAGAATTTCTTTGGAAAAGACCGAGAGTTCGTGGTAGGAGCGTTTCCCGTTGTAGTCGTCGAATTCACGGTGCTGCAACTCATTTCTGCCATCGTGTGTTCGTTCGCCGTATCTCAGTGTCGGGAAAGATTCGATACCGAACCAATTGCACAATGCCTTGCCTCCCCCAGCGACAGAATCGTCGGTGCAATCGACTTCTGCCACCAGCAGTCCTCCACTCTCCGGATTGTTGCTGTCGCCGTTGTAGTCTTCCGCTAGCTTCTCCCAATCCCCCTCCATTTTCTTAGAATGACTACACCACGGGGCAAAAAACTTGACGAAGACTAAGCTCTGACCTTTTGTTGCCGTTTCAAAATTGTCGCGAGTGAGCCGAACGACGGCCGATCCTTTTTGTTTCCCGACCGCCGTATAGGAAGAAGCATGGGCCTGATTTATCGTCACGGAACACCACGGTAGTAAAACCGCTGCGAAATAGAAAAGGTAGATGGATACTGCCCCCCTCATAGTGATAGTTTTTGTCACCGTTGCTCTAGTTTCTACCGATGATCGATGGCTACACTTTCGACAACAATTGACGGAGAGGAACTTTTTTTGAACAGTCTCAAAAAAAATTCAAAAACTGAGAAAAAAAATAATTCTTGACGATCAAGACTAATCGAGCTAGTCGATTTTTTGTTTTCGAGCGACTCATTCTTCTTACCTAGCGTACCGTACGGCAACGTACAGACTGAACTGCTCGTTACAGAATCCACAAAATTAACGATAGAGTTCGACCGCGACGTTTCTTCTCACGGAACTCATTGGAAGTCTACGGTTATCCAACCGTTGTAAATTTTTTTACTTCGAAGGTTCGGAAGAGGAGCATCTGCCTCCTGCCTGGCGTGATCGCGGGAGATGCAGCGAGGGCTTTCGTCACTATTCCCACGGATCATCTACAGCGAATTAAGAATGTACGTTCTTCGAAGCTGTCATTACGCCAGCAACGGATCGGCCAATCAGAATTCGAAAATTTCACACGGCGGATTTTCTGAGAGTCATTTTCGCCTCTTGTGGTCCCATGCGGCCTGATGTCCACTGGCGATTGTTTTGCTTTCGTTGATACTGTATTTTTCTCGCGATAAAAAATACCAGTTTCTCAACCGTAGTTTACAGTAGTTTGTACCGTACCCAAATAGCCTTACGACCGACAGCTGCTAGCTTCCTTGCATCGGTCTCACCGCCGGTAGTCATAACATCGATTTCCGTCGAAGTAAAACAACCATGAAGTCTATCATTTCAATCCTCCTTACTCTCTTTACCGTGAGCAATGCTGTAGAGCTCACCCCTGCCAACTTTGATGAATTGACTGCGGGCAAGACCGTATTCATCAAATTCTTGGCGCCTTGGTGAGGGCACTGCAAGGTGAGTCCAGGTTTTGTGTTTCGCCATCTGCGTATCTGCGTGCTTCACGCGTGTTGTAGAGTGCCATGGGTTTGGGATTCTCTGGTATCAGGATCCATTGCGGCGGTGGAACGGTTTTCCAGGTGCCCCACTTGGATGTGGCAGTTGCCACTTTGTCGCGCAAGCTGTGGATGGAAACTAGGAGTCTGTTTCGAATTGGTCACAATTGTAAGATAGGAGATGACTTTGAGCTCAAAATGTTTTCCTTTGCCGATTTCGATCGCACTCTTTCTTTCCAATCGCCGACAGAAAATGAAGCCTGATTGGGACAAGCTAATGGACGCATTTGCTGATTCCCCAACCGCTCTCGTAGCCGATGTCGATTGTACTGCGGAGGGCAAAGACCTATGCAGCGCACACGGTGTAAAGGGATACGTAAGTTAACGAAATTTTATCGATGTTTGTATTATCTGCGCATGGTTGAGTGTTATGGTTCAGTCGACAGTTAATTCACCGATGCAAAAAGCTGAAGGATGGTCGATTATGATCGCACTCCTGTATGATTCCATTATTGCAACACACGGTATGATCCGATCGTTACTCATTGCCGCTTCCATTCCGAACAACTCCTTTCCACCTTTGCGTGATTCGTTTTCTTTCTTTCTTGTTTCCATTTTATCGCACGATGCGATCCTGCGAACACACACAATATACCTTTTGTTTCGACGACAGCCTACCATCAAGTGGGGTGATCCATCGGCCTTGGAAGACTACAATGGTGGCCGTGACTACGCCTCTCTCGAAACATTCGCCAAGGAGAACCTCAAGCCCATGTGCTCTCCTGCCAACATCGATCTCTGCGACGACGCCAAGAAGGCCGAGATCGAGAAATTCCTCGGCATGGCCGGCGAAGAGCTCGACAAGTTGATTGCCGAAGGCAACAAGAAAATCGAGGACAACGAAACCAACTTCAAGAACGAAGTATCTAAGCTTCAGGCTCAATACCAAAAGCTCATGGATGACAAGGACTTGGAAGAGATCAAGATCAAGGCCTCCGGTCTTGGCCTCATGAAGGCCTGCGCCGCCCACGCGGCCAAGTCCAAGGGCAGCGACGAGCTCTAAGCGGCACCGAAGAATCGATAACGACTTGGATTGATTGGGTATTGGTGTTGTAGCCGTTGACTCGGGCTCTCATTGCAGGTGGAAGCGTATTGTATGTCGCGAACCGTTGGCGACGGCCGACACGAGCGGATCGGAGCCTTGGGTTACCAGCAGATGCAGGAATGACGTTGCCATAATGCTGATTCGTTCTTCTGAACGGATTAGATAGGGAGCCGATAAGAGATACATATCCGTCAAGCCGACTCGCTTCATTGTTGGCGAACACGGGGAAACATCTCGTTGCACCTGTTGGAACCTGTACAGGCACCGGTTTTATTACGAGGCTTGTTTTTGCGTGATTGGAACCTATTTCAGTGGCTTATAAATACCACTACTTTAAAGATTACATTCAAAGTTCAATGATATATTTCGCAACTCAAGAGTAGTTTTTGGTAGCTCGTCCGAATAGCATCCAGGCGAAAATCTGTAGCACGGAACCAAAATTTCGACTTGACAGGACGATTAGTTGACAAGCAATGGCCTGTTTTTCACGGCAAAAGGCTGCTGGTTCCAGAATCCCAGTCCCGTTGAGTCTCATAGAGGCTGGCATAATGCTTGGGACTGCAGGTACCTCTTTGCTCTGGATCCACAACTAGATCAAAAAGAGTAGGGTATTGCTCTTCCAGTCACCAACCAGGATTCGTTCATCTACAGGTACGTAGGTGTTTTATGGTTTGTTGTGCTTCAAGCATTATTTTGTAATTCAGAAATAAGGAAATATCATATTTATTATGTAGTGTCTTGCGCATGGTTTGATTGGCAGTCAATACTGGCCGTCTGGCGCAATGGTAGCGCGTGAGACTCCTAATCTTGAGGTTCCGGGTTCGAGTCCCGGGTCGGTCGTGTTGGAGTGCTTTTTGTTTTGCTTCGTGCTTCCCCCAGCTTCCTCAATGTACTACCGGTACCATATCGTGTTGCTACTACCGGTTGACATTTGGCAGTTTTTTGTTTGACCGGAACGACGTCTGTTTCCTTCAGGTTTGTTTCGCCCTCAATGAATGCCGTGCCGTATGGATGCGAAGAGTGAGTGTCGAGTTCATCCAAATCATTCGAGAGATCATCCCAGAGCTAGAGGAAGCCGATCAAGCCCCCCCTCCAAATCCAGAAAGGGAAGACAAAACCATTGCGATACCTCTGTAGGCCTTGGTCATCGAACGAGACCGAAGACAATGTTTCGGCGACGGATACCCAAAACTACCGACAGCGACATATCCATAGAAACCGGTATCGTGGTGGAAGAAAGCAATGGTCACGGCCGTTCCGGAAGCTCATCAGTCGCCGGTTTGAAAACTTTCAACCGAACGAGGAGGAGCAAGATGTCCAGTTCGCTGGGATCGTTGCCGAAGAACATCTTGTGCTCGTCGCCATCGACGACAACCGTCCTGGCATTCTTTGCGGCGGCCTGGGCCTTCTTGCTACTCCGATCCTACCGTGGCGGAATCACGGCGGCGGGGAACGAGACGTGGTACCCGGTCCCTCTCATTGGGTTCGTGCGTTCCGAGCTGGCGCTGGGGTGCTTTCTGGTGTGCTGGATCCCCTTTTGGGTTCTGGCCACGGGATGGACCCTTGCCGGGCTGCTCCTTCTGTCGCCGCTGGCCATGTTGATCTGTGTTCTCGTCATGCCCGGCCCCCTGCCCATCATCTTTCGGACCGTTCGCTGCTGCGGGATCCTGACGGCCTTCCTGGCGCTGCTGGTCTTCCCGTTCTGGAAACGGCCCCAGGCCGCCGTGGTGGTGTTTTTGGCCATCGCGGTGGCCACGCCCTACCTTCCCGAGTTTGCCAAGCCCATGTTCTCTGCGATCCCCGTCGAAGAAATTTACGAGTACGTCATCAATTACGAACCCGATATCATAGAGGACGTTGGTGCTTCCGCGCTCGAGGCGGGCCCGCTGCTGGACTTTGTGTGGGAAAATCGCAACGACTGGGTCAAGGTCAGCCACGGCCGGGCCCTGGGATATTTCGTGTTTGGGTGAGTAGCTCCCGCGTTGTATTGCGGAATCATCGCAGGAAACATCCTGTGGGGTGAAACGTTTGTTTTAAGTTGTGAAGCGTCCTATCGCTCGGCGCCCATGGTTTGATTCTCGTAGATTAGTGTGTGTCGTCCTGTTAGCGATGGTCTGCGTTGCTACCGAATCCTTTCCAATCCAATCTAATCCATTCCATCGGAAACAGCAAAAACTTTAACCACGACCAGAGAAACCAGGTGATAAATGAATACACCCTCCGCTCGGGATTCCGGTCGACGAGCTACCGAGAAACCTGGGGCGAGAGCGATTACCGCCTCTACTTTCCCCAGAAACGAAAAGAAGTGTCGACCAAGTTCCGGGAACGATTCGGCTCGAGCCTTGCCAGCATCTATGCTAGGGTCTTGGGAGTAGATCCCGGCTTCATTGTGCTGGGAGACACGGGGACGCTTGCGAAGCAGGAGCGGATGGGCTTTCCGGCCGTCAAGATCGTCTTTCCCTCGCTCTTCTGGCACTGGTTCAACAATCCACACACCGACAACTACCTGTACCAGATGGACGAGATCGACGGCAGGCAGTGCGACAAGGACCGACAACGAACCTTCTTGATACCGCTCACAGAACCACCGGGTGCGGGACTGTATTACTGGTTCGGAGACGGAACCCGGGTCGATGTCGACTACAAGGTCGGAAACGTCTACAGCTTCGAGGTGAGCGTCCTGCACGCCATCCGGCCTTTTCCCTACTTCGAGTGGAGCTGGGGGAGCATGATGGATTCGAGGGTTACAATACAGGCCTTTGGCATACCGTGTGGTGACTACTGGTACATTACTCATTGAGCACAATTGCTGGACATTTGGTGTTTCATAACACGCACGTCTAGTACAATTGCTGGGCATTTGCTGTTCATGGCACGTATTTTGTACTTTTGAAAAAATGCAGTGCGATGCTTGTATCTGAACATCATTTCGACACAAATCTATACCGTATACCTCTACATTCAATAAGATGTCCGTAATTGGCACCAATGTTTTCGTACATTCCTACATCCATTGAAGCTGCGAAATACGCACAATTTTCTCATGGATCTGTAACGCATAGTGATCAGGAATTGCGTCATCCTCGAGGTTCACACACAAATAAAGAACAGCAGGAACTATTCTCGGAAGCAAGATTCTAGAAGGCAAGGAATACGGACCAGAAGAAGAAAAAGAAACTGGCAAGAAGTAGAGAAGGGAGAAGACGATCTCTGGAAAGAACCATAAAAATGGTAAAGACCTAACATAAATAGAAGGAAAGTGCCCTCAGCTTTATATATCTACGAGCTGGCGACAGCGGGAAGACACCTAATAAAACAGACACGAATTTGATTGAATTAGAGCAAATAAGTATACCCTTTATTTAGAATATCACAATGAAAAAAAAACAACTAAGTTGTCGAATCAGGGAAACGGAACATCCCTGCTCTGCTTTGGTGCTGAAAAAGCTCACAGTTTCACAATGTAACAAGCGAACCATCAAACATGTACACAAGCTAAATAGGAAACAGTCTCACAGTAACTAAGTGTGCTCAAGTCTCCGCGTTGCAATTAGTTGAGACAAAAGCACACGGCAAGAACAATTAAAAAAAAAAATCTTAATATTATTTTTAACCTCGTGAACTAGAAGAGGCGCTATGTGGCCAGAACCACAGCTTTCATTAGAAAGAGTGCTCC
>CAACVS010000554.1:15277-26093 GCA_900660405.1 Pseudo-nitzschia multistriata
ACTCACTTTTCTACTAGCACACACTTTACATCTCTTTTAGGACAGTCACTCCCACAGTATTAGTGCTTACTAGTAGTGTATATGTTACTATACTAGTATGAGCACTACGAACTGCTGTGTTAAGGGGTTCTCTTGGTGCTGCTCCCCTCTCACATTTTGTCATCCACCCCGGTTTGAAATGAGAAGGAAACAATGACTTTGAGGAGTTCGTTAATAGCGGCATTTTTATTTTTTACTGTAGCGAAGAAGCATTTAGAACACGTCTCGTATGCTTTTCTTTGTTGCTACGGTAGTAGAAGGAACTTGCACAATACTACGGATATCATAACAAGTGATCGCCACACTAAGAAATTGGTTCCCATCGTTATTTTAATGATGCCATCCTTAATTTTTTCTGTACAAATTCTCCAGAGTTGCTCTACTGAGTGTTGCTCCCCAAAATTTTCAGCATGTTTTGCAGAAAGAAGCTGGATTGGTTCTCCGCCACCAGAATAGTTGCAAACTACCTCAGTACATTTTGTGCTGTGTTCTACTGGGCTAAGGATGGCATCATTAAAATAACCATGGGAACCAATTTCTTAGTGCCGCGATCACTTGTTATGATATCCGTAGTATTGTATTGAAGGATTTTGATTGATCTGCCGTGCATGGCACATGTCCACCACGATTCGCTCATGCAATATTCGTTCGTGGTTGTCGAAATCGAAAAAAGGATTAAGAAAAAAGTACGCTAATACGAGCGACGAGGTTTCTTTGCCCAAGACTCCACTGTTTTTTGTTTAAAGTACTTCAATAAAGTACTGTGAGGTAGGTACTACTCGTACGTACCGGTACGCTTCGACAGTCATCCGTAGTCATGAAGTTATTCATTTCTGCACGGTACAGAGGGGCGGCGGCGGTAACGTACGTTACCATAAATCAAGGACAAAAACTAAAAGCAAACAATTTACTGCATTGTATTTTAAAATAAAAACTTCTACATCAAGAAGAAAGAAGCACATCAATAATAACACAACAATTGGTGAAAAGGATTATATCAGAAAACAGCAACGACAAACTCTCGCTCGGTCGAATTATCTTCTCTATCGATAGAAGGCAGCAATAACCACGCAAGTAATTGACATCGAGGGCCGGATGGGTGGAATCGCAGAGGATGGTAACACTAGTGTTGTCGACATCGCTGTCGGCGGCATGACGTGTTCGATGTGCTCCAGTGCGATACACAAGGCTTTGACGGGGATGACAGGGATTAACAACGTCACAGTGTCACTTGCCACCAATATTGCTAGCGTGGAATACGTCGAAAGCGAGACTCTTACCGCAGAAATTATTGCGGAAGAAATCGAAGATATTGGATACGACGTGACCGATATTATAAGAAAAGTCCCGGCATACAGAAGAACTCGAGTGCTCAAATCAGTGGAATATGCCGTTGGTGGAATGACATGTTCTATGTGTTCGAGTGCAGTAACTAAAGCCTTGACGGGGATGCCGGGAGTCCAAACTGTTGACGTCTCTCTCTCAACCAACACTGCAAGAATATCTTATTACGACGATGATCAAGTAGAGAACGATACAAACGAACCCTTGGACTATCCCGGTGATTTCCAAGAAATGATAGAAGACATTGGATATGATGTAAACGGCGTAGTCGATGATTGCGGAGAAGAAAGCTTGTGCGAAAACAATGACGACAACGATGTCGACGAGTTGGTTCCCAGCGAAGCTGAAAATCGACTGGAACGTATTCTGCGGCAACAAAATTCCGAACTCAAGGCCAGGAGAAATGCTTTTTTGTGGAGCTTTGTAGGAACCTTCCCCATTTTGATTATAACGATGGTGATGCCCCGAGTTTTGCACAAGGACAATTTCGTTTGTCAATTTATGAGACGGCACGTAGATGTCTTCGGCTGCAAACTATTGATAGAAGCGATTATCCTGTGGATGTTGGCCACGCCGGTTCAATTCTTGTGCGGGCATTCCTTCTACAAGACTGCATTCCACGGGATTCGAAGAGGCGTTTTGGGGATGGATGTACTGGTGTCGATAGGGACGACATCGAGCTACGTATATGCTTTCCTGGCCATGTGGAAAAATGATTCCGGGTACCGCTTTTTTGAGACTTCTGCGGTACTGATTTCATTCGTTCTTCTCGGGAAATGGATGAACGCAATGGCTGTTCGAAAAACTAGCCAGGCGTTKACACAATTGATGAAGCTACAAGCCAAGACTGCTATTAAAATTACCATCCCTCCCTCCACCAATTCATCGACCTGGAATCCACTGACAGACCCGTATTCAGAAGAGATCGTACCCATCCAAAAAATCAAACCGGGAAATATTGTAAAAATTTTACGCGGTGCTAATATTCCTGCCGATGGCACTGTTATCCATGGCGAATTAACGGTTGACCAGAGCATGATTACAGGAGAATCCATTCCGGTCTTGAAATCACCAGACGACGCTGTAATAGGTGGAACAATTTGTTCCGAAACAGGAACCGTGGAGGGAGATAACAATGCTCTAACAGCGGCTGCCTTTGTGAGGGTGACGGGAGTGGGAGCTGACTCTGCTCTTTCGAAGATTGTTCAGATGGTTCAGGACGCCCAGTCACGGCAGGTTCCCATACAAAAACTAGCCGATGGAATTGCATCCATATTTGTTCCAGTGGTTGTCGTCTTTTCAATATTGACATTTCTGACATGGTGGGTGTGCTGCAGCACGGGTCGCGTCCCTACCGGATGGTACGACAAAGAGAATCCAATTGCCTTTTCGCTTATGTTTGGAATCGCGGCCCTGGTCATTAGTTGCCCGTGTGCCCTCGGCTTGGCGACACCAACAGCCGTCATGGTAGGCACTGGTGTCGGAGCCAGTCATGGGATTCTAATGAAGGGCGGCGAAGCGCTTGAAGTAGCCTCGAAAGTTAATGCTGTGATTTTTGACAAAACCGGGACCCTCACAAGAGGGAAACCAGCTGTAACTGACTTTACTCGGGTGGTCTCGGACGAATATTTGAGGAGCCTGATGAGTAACGATGTGGCACAGATCTCAGCAGATTACTTTTTGCTTTGGTTGTTGGGTTCTTTGGAACGCAATTCGGAACATGTTTTGGCCACAGCCATCGTCAAATATGCGGAACTCAATATCGAAAGTTTACTCAGATCTTTGCCATTTGCTCAGCCTTCTGACTTCGTACCAGTTACTGGTCGAGGGGCATCAGGGGTCATCAACGGCAAAACCGTTGCTATCGGTAACCGGGCCTTTGCTGAACTTCACACAGGCAGTATGAAGATATCTTCAGAGGCTGAAGAATGCATGCAGAAGTTGGAAGGCGATGGGAAAACAGCTATCCTTGCGGCAGTCAATGGCGTCGTTTGCGCTGTTCTCGGCATCGCCGACGAAATCAAGACCGAGTCCCCCGACGCTATCCGATATCTTCATGACCGAGGGATGGATGTATGGATGGTAACAGGAGATAGTTGGCGAACTGCCAAAGCGATAGCAAATGAGTTACAAATACCACGAGCCCGCGTTATTGCCGAGGCATTGCCTGACTCAAAGATAAACCAAGTAAGAAAGCTACAGAAAGAAGGGAAAATCGTTTGTATGGTAGGAGATGGTGTTAACGACGCTCCAGCTCTTGCAGAGGCTAACGTAGGAATAAGCATGGGAACAGGATCTGACATTGCAGCCGAGGCTTCCGATATGGTTCTGGTCGGTGGCAATATTTCCGGTACATGCACTGCGTTGCATCTCAGTCGAGCTATCTTTCGCCGGATTCAATGGAACTTCGTCTTTTCTATGGGTTACAATATAATTTGTATCCCGCTGGCCGCAGGTATTTTTTATCCAGCTACCCACGTGCGCCTTCCTCCTACGATGGCAGCAATCGCTATGGCACTCAGTTCCGTGAGTGTTGTTTGTAGTAGCCTGGCCTTGCGGCTGTACAAGCCACCGGATATTGTTGCAAGATCATCGAGTTCGCTATGCTGCAAACCGCTGGGACAGCTGCGACTACTTGGGCGACGGACCACTGAACAAGAATATGAAATGATTGCTCAACAGCCTCTTGCTTGGTCGGATGAGAATTCCGTAGGGTCGGACTTATTTGGGGATGAGATGGTCTAATGCCTCGTCATAATCATTATACAGCAAACTAATTTTATTGCACTCTACTCCAGTAACACAAGTATTCAATCCGCCTATCATTGTCGTATCTAAAGGTGACCCGACTATCAGCAAATTTTCAATGGCTCAAGAATTTGTTTTCTTTTCCTTGATTTTCTAGCGTCGATGGTCTCCACGATTCGATCGAATGCAATTTATGTACGGTACGGTACGTACGGGGGGTACCTGTACGTTAAGATCGTACTTCTAACAGTACGTACGGTAGCCTAATGCAGTACGTAGCAGTGCAGTAACGTGAAAGTACGTCGTCTAGTCGTATCAATTGGGAAAGCAGGAAGTCAGTATCGTACGGTACGGGTACCATACGTAGGGTACGTACCATAGTTGCCCGTGAAGGTGCAAGTTTTTGAAGTGCCTCCAGTGGTCCAACATGAGATATAGTCGTCCCGTACGAGTACGTAGCACAAGTACGAGCGCTTGTAGTCGTAAGAACTGAAACCGTAACGGGCATCCCAAGTTAATGCCAGCAGCATTCGATAACACCAGTCAACCGAACAATCAACAAGTACTCGGATGAGCGGTTGAAAACCTTCATAATACAATCGCTTTCCAAGTATCCGTTAAAATACTAGAAATATGGCATCACATGACTTGCATTTCACTGTATCGCAGAATGGCGTAGAAGATCCGTCGGCCCTTCATGACCCCTCGACGATGCCCGCTACTCCTGGCCCCCAAAGCGGGATTCTTGGTGAAACACTCTCGCAATCTGCCCATCCCGTCGTTTGCATCTTCCATTTACTGTTTAAGGGTCTGGCGCTTTTTTTCTACATTTTTGGGGGCTGGTTCTCCGGTGATGGGAAGGGAGGAAGCAGTGGGGCCAATTTTATCACCGTTACAGTGATTTGCATCCTTCTCTTGGCAGCCGATTTCTGGGTGGTCAAGAACATTACCGGGCGCCTCTTGGTTGGATTGCGCTGGTGGAACAAAGTCGAAGGTGACAAAACGAGCTGGATTTTTGAAAGCGCGGAGAATAGACAAGTGAATAAGTTTGATAGTTCCGTCTTTTGGACCGTGCTGTACGCTACGCCTGTCGTTTGGTCTGCTCTAATGGTAATTGGGATCCTAAAGTTCAATCTAGGATGGCTGATTATTGTCGTGACAGCATTGTCTCTTTCTGCTGCCAATGTTTATGGCTATTATAAATGCAGTACCGATCAAAAGGCGAAATTTCAACAAATGATGGCACAGGGGGCTCAAGCAGGAGCCATGACCATGGTACGTAGTAACATGTTGGGCTGGTTGACCGGCACAAGCAACACGCAACAACCACAGACACAGCAAACAAACACATACGTCTAAGCCTATTCCAGAACAACGACACCCATACCCAAAATGTCTGGTGATGAAAAGGAAGGCTGGTGTTGACAACAAGTTTGACACTACTTGCAGTTTAAATGGGTCGTCAGAGACTTTGAAATCCATTAAAAAATAAGAATTACATTGAATTGATTATATTTTGCTTGTCTGCTGGTCCCATCTGAAGGAAGCCTTGAGAGTTGGCGTACGTATTGGATTGTTCATGGCAAGAACAATCAGTAAAGTAAAATAACCAAGCTGTACCATGTTCAAAAGATGGTCTGATTCATGTTTTGCATTGAGTTTTCTACAACAAAGAAAGAAGACCGTAGCCAAATCCGGCAATCATAGATGAGATCCCAACATTCAAGAAGGTCTTCGGGCTCTCGCTGCCGCTAGTGGTGGACATGGTTTGCTCTTCACTTGTGGAAGTGGCATTTGTGGATTCGGTTTGTTCTTCAGTATATGGTAGCGTTTCGGGTGTCGAGGTCACGTCATCAGCTACTTCCGTGTACCATATTGTGAACTGATGTATTCAAGTAAAGAAAGTCGGATGAAAACCAAAGAGTAAACACAAGGACTGGGTGAGCGTCTCCCTTGTGCGAAATGGTGTGGTGCGAGTGAGAGTGGTATCAAACCGAACTTACGTCGCTACCTTCCCCCTCAAATACCACATCCGAACGAACATGAATATAATAGCTCTCTCCATTTTTTGCTAGAAACGAATATTGATTGCTCTCGTCTGCGGCACAATCGGTAACCACCATTTGTTGCGGAGGAAATCCCTTGCAGTTTTGCGAATTACATGATCGAAAGATGCCAAAATCTGTCAACTTGTCGTTATTGGTGCATACGTTGACAGTCACTTCTTTTCCAACTCCATTGATTTCGTACCAGACTGCTCGACGGTCACTCCGAGGACCGCAAACTCCTTGGTTGTTATAGTCATAGTTTGCATTGGAATTGTCCCCATTCACCTTCTCCGATTCTACCAGAGTAATCGAGTCGATGCATCGATCGTTCGATGGTCTCGCAACTGGAAAGGAAAAAGGGCAAAAATTATCGCGTAGAAAAGTATTGCATTAAGAACAATAGGAGTGAAAGAATGAACAGAATTTTGTCTTTTATCTTCTATCTGTTAGCATGGCCAACGTCGGCGGCGAGCCTTGTTGACAATACATGCCGTTACAACGTTCAAAAACTCACATACAAACACGCCGCTGTTCATCAGCAAGACGAGGATAGAAATCAACCGATTCATTGTCTTTCTTTTTCAAGCGCGACTGTGGCAAAGGTTGCACTTCTTCACTCTCTTCTGTGTTTGCTCTAGAACGACAAAGTGTTACCAGGTGCTGCTATTTTGAAAGGGATGGTGGGTTTTTCGGCTCCTGAGCAAACTAAATCTTTCTCAAGACTCGAAAAAGATAACATTATGAGCTCTTTCTGCGTGTATCGTGCGACGACTTAAGCCTTCCGAGAAAAGAACTTGGTGGATTATGGATTATTCGTACCCAACGGTAGGCCAGCCCTAGAACTAATACTACAGGGACTTGTGTCCGGTAAGGTTAAAATAGGGATCAGAGGTCACAAACCAAATGATGTGTGCAGAATCTTTATAGTTTATGAATTGCATGGCTAACGCACATAGTTTCTACAGTGCAAACACTAAGTGAGCAAAGGTGGAAAAGTAATATAAGGATTTAGAAACAAATTGAATATGCATGAAAAATCATTGGTGCTAAATACTAGTACCAGCAACAACAAGAACAACCACCATCTTCTTATCATGAACAACTCCCCATCCATAAATGATGATGTCTCAACTCTTCCTACCACCAATCATGTAAATACAGTCCCTGACTGGTTGAAGCCAAACCAAAAAAAGCCATATTTTTCCTTGCACTCAGGCTAGGGACCTTACAAAACGATGCGTTTCCACCACCAGTTACCTGGCTGAGGAGGCTACTGGTGTACTACCCAAGACTACTACTACTCCAACTAAGTCAAAAATAATTATGCTCATACCCCTACTTAGTAGCTCAACAAAATGACACATGTCAACTATTATTAGTACTGAAAGTCCTTTTCTTATTAATCTATTGCCTACTGGAAATTGACTTTAAAGCTACTTTTAAGCTACCTAAAAGTTACTTAAAAGCAGCTTGTTTAAAGTAGCTTTGCGGTTGCCCCTACCATATAAAACTTATTATACATCCACCAATTTCAACATAATTAACAGCCACTTTAAAGTAGCCTTAAAATTACCTAAAAGCTGTTTTATTTCTACTTTTAAGCTACTTTATTTCTACCTCTTACTAATCAATAACGGACTAGTAGCAACAATGGGCTATTATTATTATTATGAATGTGGTAAGCATCAGTACTACTGCCTAGTAGAGGATGTACACAACTAATACTGATTGTACCTCAGAATAGTCATTGATCCAGTACCATAAAGTATCTGGCAATGTGTAGTTTCATAACAGTCCAGACAAAATGCTTGCTTCTTGCTGAAATTTTACCTTGAAGTGCTGAGAGGACTGAAAGATGAAGATGGGGACCTACTACTAGTAGACTGCTGGTAATGGAACTGTCCAAAACCAATGTTTTGCAAGAAGCATGAACCACCACTTGACTACAAAAACAAATGGCAAGATGAGTACCAACAATATTTTAATGGGAGAATTGAATACTGCCTAGGCATACAGTGGTAGCCAAAACAAAATGTCTTCCAGACTTCAAAATCTAATAACAGAGAAGTTTTCCCCTTAGTATTCAGTTATGACATAGCAATCATTCAACTCCAATTGGACAAAAGAAGGTTGCATCAATGATATCTCACATTGAGTACTTCATACATGGAAAAATGGTTGAATAACTGAATGAACCACAATCTATGTCAAGTACCCTTGATCACAGGATATCTATGGCAAATTAGAACTACACTGGTGTCACTACTCATTCTATTGATGCGACTTGGATTGTGCACTTTGAGATTGGTTTGTTTTTGTACCAAGAAGGAGGAGAGAAATGCAAAGAGTTGACTGGTGATTTTCAAATATTGATGCTAGAAAAACTCAAGTTGGGATGTGCATATTTGACAACATTAAGAGCTTGTGAGCAATGTTTCTCCTAAAATGAACTCTCTAGGGGTGTTGATGGATGACCAACACTAGAGTAGTCACCATATTTGGTTTGCTGACCACAAAGTCCACAACACTTTAAATCATGATGATACCAAAGATTCAGGGGAAACATTTGGTGTTCTTGTTCATGCTGAGAGCTATGAAAAAGCAAAAGCATACATCCAATACTTCAGTTCAAGAACCTGTGCCACAGAAAAGCATCTTAAGAGGCCTTGGTGGGATTGACAATGTTGTGACAAGATGGCAGTCAACTTACTATGAAATTGACTTTCCTGTTTATCTCAAAACACCAACAGCAGAAGCAATGCATTCAGGGTCAACCATTAAAAAAGTGATGAAATTTACTGTCAGTGATGACTAGAAACACATGAACAATATTATGGTTGTGCTGAAGACTTCCAAAGAAGCCCAGAAGGCCAAAGAGAAAAACATGCAAGTTAGTGCAAGTTTGTTGTGCAGAACAATGAAAACAAAAAACAAAATTCTTAATAATACTTTATGTTGTGAACTAAGAGGCAGAGATGTTAAGACAGTCAGAGCCATAAATTCAGGAGTTGTATGCCCCTGCTAGTTCTTGTTCCAGGTGGTGGTACCTCCTTCAAAGGAGTGTTGTGGAGGCACTACTGCTGATGCTGACGCTTTATCTGACCGATGGTACTTTATCATACACAAGTTTTAACTAAAATAGAAGGAATGGTTGACTCTTCATTACTGCTGGTGATGGTTGTGTGATGGTTGGAAGCATAGTTGGAAGCATTTTTGTTACCTTTACTAGTCTTAAACACTACTAGTAGTACTAGGAGCTCTTGTGAATGATGGTGTGCTATGATGTTTGTTTATTTTGAGAGTTTTTGGGAGGTATTGCTTTCTCAGAATGTGATGACTACAGCACCAGTATCATGATAAATTCATACTATGAGAGCTCCCTTAGGCCTATTGAGTATTGGAACACATATTCCCCACTGAAATCACCAAGGTAGTAGTGTAACAATTTGCATCTAAGATCAAATCACTGACCTTTCATTGAATTGTCACAGAACCAAAAAACTGAATATTTTGTTTAATCTGCGAAGCAGAGGAGACACTAGGAGAATCAGACCCATCAATTCTTCCTTGAAAGAAGCATGCCTCTAGTTGTTCTACTAAAGGGTAGCACTTCAGGAAGTACATGGCCAGGGTAGTACATAACAAGTACTGGGGTGGGCTAGATAAACAAAGTGTTGGGTCAGGATGTTTTAGTGGGATTTGTGTCTGTCTTCTCCAGATACAACAAGATATGGCAGACAATTCAGATGACTCCTACCACAGACAGTGGTGCCAAGGGGAGCCCAAAGATTCTAGTATCACCATGCCCCAAGAAATTACAAAATGATGGAGCAGCTTTACTCACAACAAACCACTTATCCATTTTTTCCACTCCCCTGCTCTAAAAAATTGAAGCAACATGCCCCATGATCAGAGAGCGCCCTTGGATGGGAGATATGAAATCTAGTAAACAAGTGCTGGTAGTAGAGATCAGGCTACTATCACTAGAATCTCTAATAAAAATATCAACACTTTTTTCTTACTACCAACAAAGAGAAGAAAGAATTCTTAAAAACAAAGGCAGTCAAGTAACCTATGTCGGCCAGGGCCACAAATCTCGAAAGATGAACCCTCCTAGTAGTTGCTCCAAGGAACAGTGTCTTCCTAATCTGTATAGCAGTGCAAGCAGTTGCAAATTGTTTATGAGTTGCTGACCCTTTCATATGCACTAAGCTTTTCTCATATTATTTTGGATTCGTTGTGACTTGACGCCCATCCTGTTGTGAAACAATGAAAATAAAGTTGACAAATAGGGTTAAGGATTACCGTATACCCAATACTACAAAATACGGAGATGATGAACAAAGCAATGAAAGAGTCACGATTACACAACTCATACTCTTTAATTTATCTATTAGTGAAGCAGTTATTACTACGTTCATCTAATCTCCAGTCTTTAGCTAAGGGAGGGACGTGATAATCGTCTCCAGTGTGAGGAGCTTGACTGGAGGATCTACATAAATTAAAGAGTAATCAAGATAAAATGAGTGACGAAAAGAAAGTTAGAATCGTCGAAGCAGAGGCGGTTGAGCCKGAGCAGACAACTAAATCAAATAACCGAAAGAACAGCAGATACAATAACAAGAAGAAAGGATACC
>CAACVS010000555.1:0-24180 GCA_900660405.1 Pseudo-nitzschia multistriata
ACGGGGCCTGCTCCTGGCACTTGTCCATCCCATTTGGCTAGAACTTGTTGCTCGAATACAACGTTTCTCATATAGGAGTCGGCAACAAATGGACTTTCGGGAGCATTGGTTTTGATCTGGAGCACCCGTCGGCGACCGGTGGCACTATCACCGTACACCGTCGTGCTAGTATGAATGTGCATGATTTTCTCTTTCTTGTCTTTGTTCACGACTGCCTGTTCGTATCGCAAGTGATCCCACAAACTATCAATGGGTTGCAAGACACCGGATGCTGCCAGTTCGGATTCGGTTTTCTTATCATCGATTGGAGCAGCTGAAACCCCAACATGAATTTTGGGAATTTCAGACAGCTTCTTCGGAAGCTTGTTGATAGCATCGTCCAAAAACACCAGCGTCTGACATCCATCGCCATAGGCAAGCATGGCCATGTCCGTTTTTGGATCACCTCTGCGAGCAATTTTAACAATGAATTCGAGGTTGTCTTCTACACACTTTCGCGCCCACTGTGCTACTGTATACACTCCACCTGCGACGTTGAATCTCGGAACTGTGCTTCGGACGGCAAGAGTGGAGTTGCTAAGCTTATTTTTTTTGGAGGGTGCTAGTTTGGCGGTTGCCACCATTGGCATCTGGTTCATGTTGCTTGCTTGCATAGCCATCATTGACGGCATGAAATTTGAGTATCCGTTCTGCATCTGAGCTGCGGTTACATTACCAGCTCCCGCATGTTGTTGTTGCTGCTGCTGCTGATGCCAAACCATCGAATTGCTTCGTTGCTGGGCAAATGCTGCGGCCTGGGCTTGCTGCTGATGAGCTTGTAGCTGCGCTGCCCGGTTSTGCTGGGCCAAAAGTCGAATGCCTTCCATGGCGTTTTGGCACTACAAATACGGTTCAAGTTCTACGTCAATATGACTACAGAACGCAAATCAATCTTCAATAATGAAGAGTACGATACGTATTTGTTCGCAGGTTGAAATTTGTATTCTAGTGATTTGAATGCAAATTTCGCATGATGTTGTGACGTCGTGACGGCGGAACGTTGGTAGGTATATGAAAATGTTAAGAAATATTGTTTCTAGGGCAACTCTGTTCAATATGGATGTGATAAAAAAGTCGTGCAGCCTCCCGAAAAAGCGTTTGAATCAGTAATTCTACAATTTACTTAGGGCGTTGATATGGGCCCATTTCAAAGGACATACCATCATTAGGCGGAGAATTTGAGGATAACATGCACAAAAACTGGCGCGTTTCCTTATCCCCTCGCTTTCTTGACAGAGTACGAGGATATCGTACGCACCGAACGCTACGAAGTTTTTGGACATGCAGTAATACCGCACGCACGGGAAATGAATATTTTAGTCGCATGACGTAGTAGTATTAGTACTACTACTGCTGCTGTCTAATAGTAGGACTATAGTACTACTACTAGTAGTAGTACTGTTGTATAGTAATAGTACGATACTACTATGTCACTTAAACCATTTTCACGGTTACATGTCCTACTATAGTCAAGCCAAATGCAACTTACATCCAGCTACACAGCCCTCCTTCTGGATGGGACTACTAGTAGTAGTACTCTTCTTGGAGCACCAAGAGGCAGCAACCACCACAAGAATACTGAGGTCCTCCTCGTGAAAGCCCCCCCCCCCCTGCGCCAAAAGAACTTCACAAACATCTTGGTCATCAAATAAACTGCCAAGCGTCWCATCAAATACCACACAATAGACCAATTTCATCTTGAGTTTGACTATTACAATCGGGTAAAAAATCTGCAGTCTCCTAAACCCAGAGGTGGATCTTTGTTCACAATTGGAAAAAGATRTAATACAGGTTTGCCATACATGAGATGGGATGCAAAGGACAACCAACAGAGAAATTCTCCCTTGCTTACRAACAGAGATAATTGATTTTTGTGCAAACAATGTGCTGGTGGAAGCAGTTGTCACAAAGGGGTTGAAAGGATTCACTGGTGAACACAAGCAAGTGGAATCATCAGCAACAAATGAAAAACATTTATTCTGTGTACACCCCTCTGTCAAATCTGATTTTGGACAAGAATGCATCTTGTTGTTTGAATTGGCATATTTTGTGCTCAATCTTCCACTAACAAAAGGGGTGTTTATCCTGTTGATGCTAACAGTAGTCTAGTCCTGTTCTAAAGCGCTATCTTTGCCAGATACTGTCTTTTCTTGACATCTACAGACCAATCAGTACCCACTCAGACAGGGGCTTTGACATCCACAACAAAGGTTACTATGCTGCCGTTTATTGATTTCTGGAAGAACGACAAGAAATATTTGGTGGACACCCAGTTTTTGCAATATTTTGTTGAAATGGAACATGTTTCTCCATCCAAAAAATTCCTATTGCTAGTCAATTTTGCTATCCTGGTGTCAATTAGCTGCTGGCAAGGTTTTTAACCAAAACAGGGTATCAGTGAAACTGAGAGGAATGCCATCTTCACTTTTGGTGGACAACTGGTCTTTGCAACAATACTGTTGCAAAACTGAACATGATTCACTGCCTACTACTATGAAGAACTATGTTCATGAGAGATTTTTCTCATCTCAACAACTGCCCCTTGGTACTGTTGCAGTCCAAAGTTTTTTCAACAGAGAATGGTGTTTCCAGTTATGTTGGTCTCACCATAGTTGCAATTTCCTGTCATTACCTGCATATTGCATTAGGGGAACAAGGTATGCTCACAACAATTAATCCACTCCSACTAAATTGGCATACAGCTAGGTCAAAACCTAAGTGATTCCAAATTGCTAGTAGTCTGTCAAACCCATTGTTAATTAGCCTAATGGTCAATGTATTACATTTGCACAATCAAGTAATCTATTTTGGTCATCTAATTACCTTTCAGCTTAGTCCATAGTAAGTAGGGGTTGTCTTGCCCTTTTGATGACCACTTGTTTGTCCTTGCCGGCCAGAGCAATGTCTGTGTGCCAAATGGTACTTGAGGAATAGAAATCCAGTTTTCTTTTCTTGGATAAACGTCTTCTCGATTCCATAAACACCTCCCAGGTCATGGTCTTGTTCTCTCTATATTGTTTAGGATTCATGTCAAGATTTTCTGTATTCATCGTGTCAATACCAGKGTCTTTGTTTTTCAAATTCATTCATGTATATGCACTCCCTTCCTGTCATTACCCTCCATAAATGATAAGCAGTCAAAATTTTTCATCCATCTATGCCCYATGTGACGMCAAKGTATTCTAATTCATCTTTTYGGAAATCAGAGTGACCCCACCTTACCTCTGAAAGCKTGGGGCGGTAACCAGTTCCCCCCCCAATGGGTACATTGTTTAATCAGCTTCCTAACCAAAGGAGTTAGTGTGTTCCATTTTTTCCTTGAATACATGCAACCTGTTGCATCCAATCTTTGTCAGAGGTCTGTGCT
Organism: Pseudo-nitzschia multistriata; assembly: GCA_900660405.1. NCBI lineage: Eukaryota > Bacillariophyta > Bacillariophyceae > Bacillariales > Bacillariaceae > Pseudo-nitzschia > Pseudo-nitzschia multistriata. The sequence goes on from CAACVS010000555.1 coordinate 3,407, forward strand.
TGATCTTGGGTCTATCAATGTTGTTGTAACTCTCATTGTCTGCTGAAGTGGTCAGTTCCAGATAAGCACACAATATGTAGCAAAGAAATATGCACATGAAGCCACCAACACCAATTTTTCTTGAKTATAGTAGGTTTGGTGAGATGACACCATTCCTTTTTTGGATTGGACCACTCACTTTATTCCAAATTAGGCAGCCATTGTTGTTGAAGTTTCTTGTTCTCAACCCCACCTTGTCACAGCATCTTTTGCTACTGGTTACACTGAAATCAGGGCATCCACAAAGCATGAAGCGTAGGATGATACCTAGTAGTAGTGCCCATGCACAATGTTATTTGGAACTTTCAACACATTAGCCTTGTTGTTGAGAGATTTTACAAAATCTACAACCCAAAGTCAGATTTTCCTTCCCTCTACTTTGTCAAATTGTCCCACGCTGCTTTAATTGGCTTGTCAGTATGCATAGTAGAACCTGGTTGTGCCTCTACAAAACTCCTTGGAGGGAGGTGCTACCCCTTAGAGTAGCTAGGAGCATTCTTCTCCATTGTCAGGTGAAGCTATAGTTCTGGCCAACATAGTGCCTCTTCAACTTCACGAAGTTAAATATAATATTAAGATTTTTTTGGATCATCTCAACTTGCAGTCCTCCTCAACTCATGGGTGAGAGATCAGGRAGATGATTGTCAAGATCATGATGCTGTTATAGTATTTTTTTACTATTACTTGGTACTACTATTACTACCACCAGTAGTAATTCCTGCTGGCACCTCCTGCAAGAATGATGATGATGCTGGTTGTGATGGAAGGAAAACCACTAGTATTTTTCTTTCTTCTGCTACAAAATACTACAGGTATAGTAGTAGGCAAGGTGGTTGAGAAACATAAACGCAATAGTGTAATAGACAAACATAATGGCCTTACCTACTAGTAACAAGAAACTGTAAGGGTACATTGTTGTTAAAGTTCTTGCTGTCATATTAAAAGAAGGAGGGAAAAACTGAACAAGACCCTAAAAACATATGGTGCCAACCAAAACAATGAGGCAGGAATAAGTWCTTCTCCTTATCTTCTGGATCAGCRTGTTGAAAGGACTCCTCCAGCATGTTTTGATTACTACTACTAGATGMTCATTGGTGATGAGATACCACTACTAGCATTTGATTTTTTGATGCATCATTTATGATTGTGCCTTCACCAAAACTCCTTCTTGGATGTAGGTGTTGCCCCTCAGACCAAGTAAGAACATTCTTCTGCTCAGAAGATATGGTCCTGCTGGCTGTTATAGTGCCTCTTCCAGTAGTGGTCCTGGCTGTTAGTATAGTGCCTCTTCCAGTTCACATGATAGTTAAACTTTAACTATAATGTATAAAACTTGAGGTTTTTTAAAAATGTTTTAATCATTAGTAGTCCTTTCAAGCAAGTTGAACATAATTAATGACAATTAATAGTAGTTTGTTCATGGTAAGGCAATAAATGAGATATATTCAGACTTGATAAATTCAATCCTGCCCTGAGCCCAGATGGCAATTCTGATGAGGATCATAAACACTTGCCCACCACCCTGGATGTAGACACAATTGCATGTAGTAGTAGATACTGCTGATCGTGAACACAATGTGAAAATTATGACCCCCACTGCTGCCTGGAAAGATAAAAGTATTGATCAAGCTAGTTATGAAAATCTTTGGACATCAAAATATTCAAAAATTAGTTGTTGTATGAATCAGCTGTTCAGCCTGAAGAAATTAGCAATTTCACTGCAGACTGTGGATAGGCTGCTAATGCAATTTCTCCTAGGGCTCTTGGCAACAATGCAATTCAATTCAATWTTTTTAATGGTATTAGATGACAGATGACAATGATGAGGAGTCAAAAACCCCACCAATGACAAAATCTCAAATCTGAAGAAAATGAAGAAAAGCTTAATATTTTATATCACCTTGTGGATTAGAAGAGGGTCAATGCAGAAAACACCTACTACTACTACCTCTGTTCCTAAATCTAAGTTTTTTCCAAAATAATGGTGCAGTATTTACTTAACAGATTTTGGAATTGCAGGCGGTTGAATTCTACAAATGACTGTGTATGACTGTGTAGAACATGTAGAATCAGTACTGCAACGAGTACCGTAGAAACAGTATGGAGGATCACTCGTGGATCCAATCATGAGTCCCCGGGACCCAAAACTATATATATATAACGACTGGAAACTATATAGTACTACTAGTACTATACTAGTAAGATCACGAGCACTATATGTATATATATATATATATATATATATATATATATATCAAAGCATCAACATACTAATATATACAGATCAGTATATAACTATATGTATATACTTCCTCTCTACTAATTCTCAGAACGAGAATTAGAATTCAGAACAGAACTAATMGATTGGGAGTTCTGYTCTAAAGTCACTCAGTACAAGCAGTACTAAGTTCTACACCATCCAAGAACTGAGGAAAGTAGCACACACTTGACTTGTACTGCTTGGATGTATATTTCTACTATCRATYGAACTCAATCATAMCTCACTGAATCCAGTATAACACGGGAAAGCACGTGAGAGGTGGATTCAGTCTATTTCATTAGTTTTAGTCTCAMAATCCTAATTTAGATACAATCTAAATACTACTACTACTACTAGTACTAAAACAATTCAGTACRCATTATTTYGTGCAAGTCCTGAGGACTAAAAATGTGCATGCRCCTGAATAAAAATTATTTTGATTTTTACACATGAAAATAMTTTGTATTAACATGGGGAACTAAAGTTTGCATTGACAATGGTAACGGGCACCTCTTTTGAACAAGAATGACTGATACAAGAAAGTTCTCCRTATTGAAGAGAATTACAGCCTCAAAAATGTATCACTCTTAGCTATCATGTGCAAGTGGTGGCTTATCAAAATGACCAGTAGAACTCAACTGACGGTATTTTCATATTGATAAGAAAAAATAAGCTTTTTTGAAGGCTTATTCCATTATTGTTGCTGGTACAACATTATAAGTCATAATACATTCAGAAAGTATTAAACAAGATCAGCATAATAAAAAAAGAAGCAGTGAAATTGCACAAATATTGAGCTTAAACCAACCCAAGAGGTGCAAACTGCACCAATATTTAGGAACAGAGGTAGTACCTTGCTTCCCCTAGTAGGAAAAGATGCTTTGTGCACMAGCTAGGATGTACAAGAACAGCAGAAACTACTTTTAGGCAATATAAAGAAACTCCTCAATGCAATGGATGGAAAAACAAGATACCAGGGTACAGAACCATACTTCAGAGTTGAGATGGAATGTGAGGTTCCCAACCTGAGGGTAACGGTTGTCCACTTCATCAACAGCAACATGCACCAGCACAACTAGGGTATCAACAGAAATGCTACAAAAATATTACCTATTTTTATCTCCCACAATGGACGAGACAATTAATCACAAAGTCAGTAGTCAAATACGTTGCCCTTACATATTATGCTTTGAAGTAATTACAGCTGTGCTCGCAAAAAGGGATCAATCGGCGACGAACGAGCTGCATGCCATGCACTACAATACTACTATTACCATAGCCCCTACTAGTCTGCCCATCGAAGCTCAAGCTCTTCAACAGTCTTTTCAAAACCGAGAACGTCGCGAAATCTCGTTTGAAATTATAGACGTAACTCCCGGTTTGTCATTCGACGTTTCGTGCAATTGATTCGACGGACATTTATCGATCTACGTTTGACGAGAGCTAACGCAAAGGTGTTCTATCTTGGTTCTCGTGTCACCTAAGGAATGAACCGATGTATCCCTATGATTCACCCAGCAGTTCTTTCATTACACTTCGAGATACTCCACATCTTCGGTGATAATTGCCTTTCGATTGGGGTCCTCTGTCACTCTACCAATAATCCAAGGACCAAAGTCCAAGTCTTCGCCATTGCTATTGTAATTGTAGGAATCCTTTTCAAGCTGTCTCAGTTCTGTGCAATACGCTATAGCATCCGATTCTGTCATAGAAATCATCAAGCCACCGCTGGTTTCGGCTGAATAACCTGCTCTCAGTCGGAAATTCAGGATCTCGTCGTTTACTTTCAGTGTGTTTGCGATGCAAGGCAGCGTATGGAGTTCGACACCGCATTCGGCGATCTGGTTGTCCATGAGGTTTTGTGCGTGCCCCAAAATTCCAAAACCGGTAACGTCGGTAGCGGCATGGGCGTTGTGTTTCGTCATGATCTTCGACGCGAGACGATTGAGCTTGGACATKGATCGAACCGCTTTGTGCATCATTTCCTCGGCTTCTGAATCCGTCAGCAAGGACTCACCATTTGTTCCGTTGTCATTTTCCAGGATCTTGTCCCAAAACCTGTCGTGGCCGTGTTTTTGGTGTTTCTTTCTCCATTCGTGCACATTGACGGCAACCTGGGTTCCCAGGGGTTTGGTCAGCACCAGTACGTCCCCGATTCGAGCTCCGTCGGAACTCACGTATTCGTCYCGCGTCACAACGGAGGTCGCAACACCCCCGATGATGGGCCAGGGATTCAGCACGGTTTGGCCACCCGTCACGGTAGTCTCAGCCTCCGTGCAGGCGTCGCGGAATCCGCGTACCATCAGATTCGTGCAAATGGTTCGCTGCTCCGGAGTCATGTCCCGCGAGGCCGCCAGCAACATGAGAACGAAATCGCAGTGCTGGACACCCTCCGCGTATAGATCGGACAAGACGTTCGCRGCCCCAATCCGACCTTGCAAGTAGGGGGAGTCCACCAGGGGAAAAAAGAAATCGGTAGTACTAATAATATAGTGGCCACCCTGGCGGGTTTCACGGATGGAACAATCGAGTGCGATCCGACCGTCCGCCGTGCCCAGGTTGTTCCCATCTGCACATGGTATGAAATTGTAGTTGTCGTCGATGGTAACGTACCGGAAATCAAGAACCAATGCAAATGTGCCAATTGAGTGTGTGTGACCCGCGTCAAAAAGTTAATAGGTAAGACGTTTATCATATGGTCCCATAGCAGCATGGATCAGGCAATTGCATCGGAKTTCACAGCACAATTAAAAACACAACACGCACCTCCTAGAGACAACGAAGAGAGCATCTCCTGGAGTTCGTCCTGGGGGATCTTGCAGGCTCATCCCTTGAGGGTCGAAAATTCTGTCAACGACCAACCCTCGGGAAGGCCTACAGATGTSGGGTCGAATCGTACTGCTTCGTCGAGCGAAGGATCGTAACAATGGGATGAATCAGTCATCTTAATATAGCAGGACTTTGTGACTATTTGATTTTTTCAAACTTGTGCGAGAGTATTCTCGTTCGTATTAGCACCATCGATACCGTTACGTCGAGTACGAGCACCGGTATCCTACAGTAGTATGAGACTCAATCTAACCGTGGGACAGTGCGTAGCAAAAAAAATTGGATTGGATCCAGTTTTCTCGATTGATGGTGATGATGTCGTGTTGTAGTGGTCATACCGTAGGTAAGTACGAGTACGAGTACTCGTTCTCCCCAGATGTCACGACGTTTWGTGTCCTCAAGATCGAGTTCATCGCGCGACAAATGTTGAAACTTAATTGCAGGTCGCGCGCGCAAAMAAATGCAGAACAAAACAGTACGGTACGTACGTACGTACCGGTACATCTGTACTACGCACCGTACTACAGGTATGTACTAGTACGTTGTAGTACAAAACACCATACTTCGTACAATACAGTAAAATGAAAGGGGGCTYCTGGCTCTTGGGACCTGTTCCAGCCTATTGAATTGGGAGCCTTGATCATTACAAGAACTGAAGTACAAATTGTTGAGTACAGTGKAAGCTGGATAATAATATGAAACTAGAACGGTGGAAGGCAATATCTTGACTCATACAATTTCAAAACCCAGGGGGGTCAACTTAAAGTCGTGTTTAATCCTTGTTCCGGCCAAAGAACTGGAGAACTAGTATATCTATGCTTAACCCGACGAATGAATCATCTTCCAAACTTATTCGGGTCCTAGGTAGCCATCGCTATCAACGGATGGATCCATGGACCAGTTTTCAGATCCAAACGATCCCATTTGAATTGTGCCGTCCAACCGTTGTCCGAGTTCTTCCTCCAAGCCTTTGACCATGACATTGAGGACCGCCTGGGCGTTGTAGGCACCAACCTGTGCGGGTCGCCTCAACTCCTCTACAACTCCCATGGTAATAGATATTCCTAATACAATGAATCCAAGGTACCAGGACTGAACCTGCAGAATTCCAAGGCCACCAATCGTTTGGGAGCCTGCACCCAACAGGGGAAAGGTGAACAGCACAATGGCTGCAAGAGTCCACAACAAAACAACTTGCAACATCGGGAGTTTTCGTTGCAACGCTCCAAGTCGAGACGACCGTGCTTGCCGAAGTGAACGCACTGTTTGATAGATCAGAGAGGGCTCCCCGACGCTTGTCAGATACAAGATTTGTTCCAGTGGATCGTCCACGGGGCGGTTCGATATCAATTCCGACGGTTCAATGTCATTGAATTTGGTCAAATCGTTGCGTACATAGTCTTGTATACACGCCAGGATCTCTTTGTAGAGCCTCTCTCGGCCCTGTGATACAAGAGCAACCTGTTCCAGCAACGATTTTGCCATTGTTACTTCTTCAAAGAKGGCTAGATAAATTGCCTCTTGTTGCTTTGAGATTTATTTGTTGGTTTTATGGAAAGGAAAGAAAATAAGAACCATTAGTATAAGGAAATGAATAGACAGGGTTTGTACCATTTCGAAAAAGCGTACAAGTATTGCGGATCTCGTCGATGCCTTCTTCCAAGTTATAGAAATTACGAATCGACATCACGTGCAAGCCATACTACTYCGTCACCTGTTGCAATCTACCAAGCTTACGTACTTGATACATAAAATAATACGTTTGTCCCACCAAAATTGAAAACGTCAGGCCCGAGGTGGTGAGTATGTTTTGGATATACTGGCTAGCATCTTGGGATACAACAGCAAATACTCCTGAATCGTCAATTGCGTTTGCCAGTGCGATCGCAATAAATGGGTAGGAAATTTTTGCTGAGAATGCGAAAAAGAGAGACGGAATCCCAACTCGGAGTAGTGAAACCGTGTTGGTATAGGATTTTGTTTCTTCGAAATTGTTCGACAAATCAGCATTCGAATGGATCTTGTTTGCCATATTTTCCCATAGAGATAATYCATTATCCGACGATGGAGATTCCAAAGTTGCATCTGACAACCAAAGCCTCGTCGTCGTCCTAGACGAAGAGCGTTCCAAAAGATTGCTGCGTGTTCTGGGGGTATTCCGATTGATGCCAAAGGATTCGACACTGTCACAGACACAAAATAKCGTGAATGCGGTTCTTATCCATCGGAATCTAGTAGTCATATTGTTCTTCATCGATCTTCTGGACTTCTATCTGACTTTGCTACCGTCGCCACTATCTGTTGTGGACACAGGGATTTTAGTGTTTCAAAAATAACAATCGCTGTTCTTCCGACAGCGCAACACCCGATGGCCAAGTAAAGTACGAGCACTAAAGGTATTTAACCTTGACATGATGTTTTGCCATTCTCGCAGCTCTCCCTGCTTGGATACGTACGTACCGTACCCGTTTCACTATCTTAAGGTATTAAGGTACGTACTATACTGTCACCCTACACCCTACGGTCTACGGTCATCTATGTAAGAGTTCCGTACGGTGCGTTAGACTTAGAATGCAGAGTACGAATACTCTCTAATATGGTACTTACCATATGTATTGTAGTAACATCATATTGGACGAGGACCGGTGCGTACGTACGGACCTCCTGACGTACGATACGTACTCTTTCGTAGGCACAAAATACAGAACACAGAGAAGTCCGAGTAAGGTACTCGTACCTACTGGTCGGTACTACCCCTGTTGGTAATACTCGTACGGACGGTACAACATTTCACTCGAACACGTTCACCATACGTATGGTACGGTACATCCGGCAAGAACTGGTAGAAGTACAATTGACACGCGTACGTTCGTACAATACAAGGTGGGATGCGTACAAGTACGTACAGAACTTGACTCTGGACTGTTACAAGTTCAATAAGGAAGTAAGAAGTACCGTACCCTCCCGTACAGTACAGTACTGAGAACAAGATGGTAGTTCTCGTACGTACGATCAGTACGATATCCAGGCTTTGAATTGCGGATACTCCGATTAGTGCAACCCGGCCGAAACGAGGGAAAAATTAATCGTTCGCATGCTAATAGCAAGCGTCACTGAAAAATCTACCCGATTGCATGACTCAAGAATCGAATCGAAYCATCGTCGGACTTGCAACTGTATCATATTGTTGAAACGCTTCATAGAAGAATGACAATACGCTTGTAAGCCTGAATATTACAGATTGCAACAGAAACAAAGGAGTTACCCATTGAACAGTGAAAACTCGTGAGCAAAAGAGTTCGACGGACAAAGAAGGAGAAAAAAGTACTGTAAGAGAATGGAACAAAATAGTGAAGAGAGTGAACCATTTACTGCTCCGTACAAACGTTCCGCGCGACCTCAGTTCAATTATTTCTATGGGAGCACAGCAACTTCGGTGACACCCCCATCAAGCGTCCATACGGATGAACAGGACTCGCTAGTAGGAGAAGAGCTGATTTCCACAGATAATGAATGCGATATTCAAACCAATGGCGACGATAGAACATACCAACGAGAATCATTCATTGATGGCAATGGAGTTACTCAGCGAACGAACCACTCTGCCACTCCATCATCAGCAAAAAGTTCATCCAGGAAATTCTTACCACTCAATCCCATTCTGACCTTYGTGTTAACCACGGGAGCTTTCGCAGTCGCTGTGGCTCTTCTCATCCCAACAAAGCAGAACAATGTTTCGATTTTGTCACAATCCTTTGTCATGCCCTTTCCCACGGTGGACCGCGGCGACTACGGCGATCCGGTGGAAGGCTTCATTGATACAAACCTCTTTGCGCCACACTTGGTTCGTGATGGCGGTGCAGTTGTATCGGCATTAAGCAATGATGGCGAAAGTGGTCAACCTCAGCATTCTCAGTCTTTTTCATTTCCGTTCCCCACCGGAGCTTTTTGGACAAATCTTGTGGTAGATCCTCCCCAGGGAAACAAAATGTCGTATCCTATCGCTGTCTACCCCTTCGCATACCGATGGTCTCCATCATCGCTAAGAGTATCGTATCCAGCTGCTCATCGATTGAAAGATAGCAAATCGGTTGTAGATGCGTTTCTTCCCGAATTAACCTTAACGACCCACGAAGAGATTACGAAACGCCACATTGTGGATTACGACCCACTGAGTGTATCCTTGGAATTTCTTTCGTCGGGCAATAGCAAATGGGAGACATCTTTAGTACAAGGAAGTCCYTACATAACGATTGTGTACACGAAACAGACTCCTGTCTTTACACCGCTAAGTATTTTCAGCGATGTWCAGTGCCCGGGAGACGACGTCGAGGATTTTGCTTCCTTCGTAGAAGAGAACGAAGATAGTGACAGTCGAAAGCTATTTGGTGTCTGCAGCATTGATGTAAGACCGGAATTAATGCGCAACATGGAACCTCTCGTTCTCGCGCTCTCTTTTCACGKTTGTGTTGTCGATAATTGTACAAACGYAATTAACAATTTCTGTGTTCAGTGACACCATGATCATCTAACAATTCTTTTGTTGATATCCTTTGMTTATCTCTTTGAAACTTATAGAGGAGCGATACAAAGCGAACAACTATGCGCGGGGTTCAGTTTGTATTTAAAACACCTGAAGGTGTCAGTTGGTTCATGTTCGCATCTGAACCCATCAATTTGGTATTCGACAAGCTTACGATGACTACGATATCCACCGCTGCTCCTATCACTGGAGTGATAAGGCTAGCATATATTCCCAAAACCGACGACGAGAAGAGCGTCAAAACTTCGACAGCAATAAAACGCCTTACTTATCACTCGGATATATATCCAATAGGAGGAGATCTTTCGTATGAACTGCATCGATCAGGGTCTTCGTTGTCTTCATTGTCGGGCTCTGAGCATGGGGTTGATGCAGCGAAAAATCATGCTACCATAACATTTAAGTTTGAGACGCGTTCCATGCGAAGCGATACCCTTACAGGTCAAACCACGAAAAATTTGCTGATGCTAGCCTTGCCGCATCATGCCGAGGTAATATCTGAGTCTGACAAATTAGAGGACGAGAATTTTGACATCAATTACAAATGCATAAAAGGGCCTATGACTCCAATACTTGGTTCCACCTGGACCTTCGATGAGCCACTCTATGATATGAAATTCGATGCACCTATCCAGAAGGTAGATGACAACATCAAAAGCTTAATTTTGCAGCAGGTTCAGGATGACTTGAAACAAGTCTTACCAAATCCTAATGAAAATGTTTACGGTTATGGGAAACAGGTCGCTAGGCTGGCACAGCTAGCCCATATCGCGGATCAGTACGAAACGAAAAACGATCAAGYCAGAAATGTTACCGATGGGAAGGATGATACTAGTGTTTTGAGCCAAGCGACGATACAGCTGTCGAAGTATCTTGAGAAGTACTTATCATCGGATGTGAGTGATAGTCTTCTCTTCGATACCAATATTGGAGGACTTTGTTCGAAAGACGGCCTACTTGATACTGGTGAGGACTTTGGAAATGGAAGATACAACGGTGAGTTTATTTCTGTGCATTTCTCGGACTTTCCTATCCCGAACTAAAACGTTGTATGATCTTAACTCCTCAATGTTGCTATTTTTCAATAAAGATCACCACTTTCACTACGGATACTTTTTGTACGCATCCGCAGTCATGGCGAGGATCGACCCATCCTTTATCGATCGATTTGGATCGCATGTGGATGCAATATTCCACGACATTGCTTACTCCTCCAATGGGAGCTCTCGAGGTGCTRAGCTCCAAAGCACATTTTTTCCGATGTCCAGACATAAGTCATGGTTTGATGGCCACTCATTTGCGACGGGATTGTTTCCATTTGCGAACGGCAAATCACAAGAAAGTTCGAGTGAGGCAATAAATTGCTATTATGGAGCCTATTTGTGGTCATTGGTAAGACACAAAGAAATAGATTCAGAAGTCACCGGCTTTTCACAGCTGTTGCTCTCAACAGAAATTCGAAGTGCGAAAACCTATTGGCACATGCTTCCRCCAAGCGCCATGGATAATAGTACCGACCTATATTTACATTTGTATCCTTCCAAATTCGAGGAAAATTACATGGTAGGAAATCTTGGCATGTTGGACGTCAACTCAAATACATGGTTTGGTAACGACCCACTCTATGTTCATATGATCAATGCCATTCCAATCACAGCTGCATCGAACCTACTTTTTGAGGCAGATTTTGTTAATCACGAGTATCCTTTTTTGATGAATGGTCGAGGAGGTGTAGAAATGGCCTGGCGAGGGTACACTGTATCGATTCATTCAATCATTGATCCGAACAAGGCATGGGAGGATGCTAATTCACTCATGAGCAATCAGTTAGATTCCGCTTTGAGCAAAAGCCAAGTTTTGTACTTCATTAGCCAACAGCCAGGGTTCAATGTGACTCTAGATGCCGAACAAAGCATTGGCGGCAGTGATACCATACCATCGTCGCAATCAACATCATCTCCTATCTCATCTTGCGAGAACAATYCAGGTTGCGCCGAACTCAATTTAAGAGGGGAGTGTTGCCCCACAGTTAGTGGTATTACATTGGGGTGTTGTAACAATTAAATGGAATTATGCTATGATTTGTGTATTAGTTGTGTGGTGACTTCGATGAGAACGTAGAACGATGACTTTGACTCGCTAGTACGAAACCCTTACAAGGGAAATTAGAGCAATAGCAAGAGTTGGTATAATTGGTCTTACAAAATAATTAAAAAGTTTTACACTGAACACGTATTGGATCCCAACATTCGAAGAAAATATTGGTAAAAATATAACTTCATGTAGCCCTGRTTGTATGTATGACGATGAAATCATACGAAGGGGAGAGCCGCAAGGTTGACTCCCAGGACATCCTCTTTCCATATGAGACGGTTTGTTATTTACAATCCAGCGTTTTGCGAGGAAGCAGCAAGGTTGATTCGAGCACGTCCAAGCTTTGTTCGCAAGTAGTAGACGTAACCGGAAAGGAGGAGAGCTGCAGAAAGGAACACTCCAGTGGCGATCGCAGCGGCTGTGGACTTTCTTGTGGACGAAGTTCGGATAACACCATCGTCTCGRATGACCTTGATTCCTTCGAGATAAGAACAGGCCGACTCGTTGGGGTAGTACACACTCATCTTGGTTTCGCACTTTCCGGCATCTTSGTAAACACTTTCGCACATTTCGTTGACTTCACCGTACATTCCACAGCTCATACACTGGAGGCTGACCATAGACGACTCGGAATAAGGCAAGGACATACCGTTATGCATCATCTTGAAGATCTCAGGACCTTCAGAGGCGGCGACAGTGCAGGTATCGTCGTAGAAGACACCAAGACGGATTTCTCCTCCCTGCTGAGCACAGTATGGTCCAACGTAGTACTGAACATCGTTGTCTTGGTTTTGGTATTGGTAGTACTGGCCGCTGCTGTAGTACTGGTTGTTCAACTCTCTAAGTTGACGAGCACGTGCACGTTGGTTGTTATTCATATCCATTTGGCTGCACTGCAAGTAGTCTTCAAAGTTGACGTTGTATCTATCATCAAGTTTACGGTTTCCGTAGTAACCGTTSTTCTGCCCGTTGTTCAYGTACTGGTTTTGAATGTTGGACATGTAAGCGTTAACGTAAGTTTCCATATCGATGATGTAATCTCCGTAGTTGGAATCACAACCTTTGGTGGTGGYAGAAGTACAAGTTTCTGCGGGACACATGCGGAATCGAACAAGACGCTGGGTCATGATCTTGATGTCATCCGCATCTKSAGCGTTGTCATTCCACTGCTGGACATGGTGGCATCCCTGGAACTTGACACTRTAATTGGCAAGATAGGCGGTATCAATTTCATCCCAGTTGACTTCTTCGCCATTGTTACCATATTGTTGCTGTCCGTTTCCGTAATTGTAATTGTTCTGAGCTCGACGAGCATTCTGGACCAACTTGCGTCCGGCCTTACTGTTCATGGGGATATCACCATTGGAGTGGTTGATCACGTTGGCCTGGGCCAAGACGCAAGTGAGAGCAAGTACAGCGAGCCGAGAAAACATGATGAAATAATTWTTGTGSTCTTTCGGTGGCAGTGTTTTTGTTCGACTTTTATAACGCTAAGGTGTGAGGATTTTGATTTCTTGCGTTTWAATGCTGCAAGGTCGTGCAAGGTGATGAGACTCCTTCCAGTGATCTGAGATTTTTTCCTCGAAAGAAATTAGCGATGAAAGCAGAAAAATGAGACTTGTGGTATCAGSTWGATTTCCACGGGGCTTCATTTATGTCATATATAAGAATGAATATCKATATAAATCGCCACTTAGAGGAAATTTCGAGAAGATTCACGCAGATTGGATCGGAATTATGAATTCATGCGCGAATTAATTTACGTTCTGTGTGAGTCGTATAACTCAATTCATTCACTAGTAATTTTTTACGCAATACGACACGACTACGCAAACCAATGTACCCGTTCTGTTCCGTTGAGTGCCAATCAAAGTGTATGTTATCCTCCAACATCATATCCAACATCAAATCCAACATTTACGTATGCTCTTTAGCAGAAATATTACGTGTTWAGACAATCTATTCGTGATTTGGCAAATAGAAGTAGATATTTCATGAGGTCTTGTAATGAAGTACGAAGTAGTATATTTCTTAGCAAGCGCCATTAGTACTAGTAGTAGTAATACTGTTATCACTTGCCAAATTCATGCTCAAAACAACACCAGTGGTGTTATGACTAATTTGATTAAATTTGATAAAAAATATGCATCTGCTGGTGTCAATTCTTCTTCCTCCTAAAAATGTAATGGAAAGTCATTAGTAGTAGTAGGACGAGGAGGATGCATACTAGTAATCCATTGAGAAAACTTGAATTTCTCCTACTATTACTAKTACTAGTAGTAGTAGCAGTATGTGAATGCCAATTTCTGTACTAATTAGTGTGCATGGGACTGATTATTTTTTATTCACAGTACTTTCTAGTAGGGAATCTGAATCACACTACATAGAGGAATAGTAGTAGGGAATCTGCAAGTTAATTTCTAGTTTACTGAAAAAGGAAGTACAGTATCATGATACTTACATCACATAAAAGAAGAAGTACTACTATCAATCAACATAACTGCAAACTGGAACACTCATACAGTATCAATGTGACTGGTTGGAAGATCCAGCAATAGCTCCAGTTGAAGTCTTTGATCCTGGTTGCAAAAGCATGAGGAATGCTCAGTGATCAAGAAGAGGACAGTCTGAAGTACTACTGTGCTACCCTCCCCCCCAGCCATAGACAATGAGGAGTACGCCACAGTACTTGCAACATTACAAGGTGCACAATGAGATCTTTGCTTCTCTCCTTTCCTAAGAGATTCCTGCCAGTTGCTGATGACAATGACTGCACGCAATTGAGTATCAGCAAAAGTAAGCCAGCATTACCAGAGTCCTCTCCCAATACGACCAAGAAAGGTGACGCCAAAGCAAGAAACAGTATCACAAATTCACCAAAGAAGGCTATTCAACAGATGTCTATCCTCTTATACTTTCATTGTGAAACAGATGTTTCATTTCTTGTGTCACGCAATAGCGATGGTGTGTGTTCGACGTTATTGTTGTATGTGCAATGACGCTTGTTGTTCAAAGGTGTGTGAATGTTGGTAGAGTCATTTGTTAATGAGAGATCACACCTAAAAAAAGATCACCATGGTGGTGATAATTTTTATTGGAAGGGTGTCATAACCTGTGGGAGTGACTATCTAATAGTGATGTAAATCGTGTGCTAGAAGAAAAGTGAGTTGATGCTCTTATCGAGGATCAATGAACTATGAAATCTAAGACCAATCAGAATGAAGATCAAGTGATGTGTGAATCAAATGAGTCCAGTCACTCACACTAGTTAATCAACTAAGTAATGTCAATCATATGAATCCATATGATTGAGTGAGTCATATATGTATGGTGGTGTGTATGAATCATAGATACATTTCATATGCATRTGTCATATGTATGAATCATACCCATGATCTGATATCCTACAGACAGCAAAATAAAGGTTTGTGATAATCAGGATTACATTTGATAAGTCAGGGAATACTTCCAAGAGACCATAATGGCCCAAAGCCAATGCAGCTTACTGGTGCATTGAGACCAAGACCAGTCTKAGGATMAATTCAACCTAGTATGAGGATCTTGAATTTGTGAAGGAGAAGATAGAAAATCTTTCTTCTGCTGGGGTAAAACTTGCTGAAAAAACATACTTGAGGAACATACCCTTCTGGTTGAGAACAAGTCAAACATTCTAAACCCTACCTCTTCTGATGGTGAATTCCTCCCTGCCCTTGTAATAAATGCTGGTAAGGTTCCTCTAGATGACAATCCACCAGATCAAGATGACAGTCCATCTACTTTTAGTAGTGAGGAAAACCCAATCCTTGCTATCCTACTTGACACACTTGTTTGTGTCACACCAATCCCTGGACCACCAAGGATGACAATCAGCAGAACAAAAGGCTGTGTTGATCCCCAAAAGATTCAAGTCACTGTGATTACTAATTCAGTCTTATATCAAGAAGGCAGTGGCAAGCCAGTTAACAAGAAGCATTTGCTACCACRGCTGGTTGTGGTGAACAGCTTGGTTCATTCAGGGTTGACTACGAACACTTTAGTCACTCGCTATATTAGACACAACAGCTGGTGGATGCTTTATTAGTAGCATTATGAAAAGGACAAGGTTAGATCAAAATTGGATCTTTACTTGAAGACAAACTTCCATTTCAAGTACTAGTCACAGATAATTAAGGTACTAACTTCTTCACCAGATCAACTTGTTCTTGCCCTGAAAGATCTATTTTAGTGCCCAGGTATTGCTTACAACAAGCATGTCATCAAGATTATCAATGATGTCCTGACAATGACTTTGGAGAAGGCTCTTGGAGAGATTGCTCTGGATGATAATAGCATGAACAGATGTATCTGTTGGTACAGAGGTTGATGCTGTTGACRAGGCTTTAGGTCGAGACAAATCTGGATATGTCCTTTCTCCTTCATGAAGGAAGACAAAAAGGACTGCTTGTGCAACACAACAATCCAATGGTCCTGCAACTCAATCAACTGGTGATTGCAAGAAACAAGTATAAGTATGGATGCATTATGACCTTGACAAAGCTTCCCCTTGTAGACACAAGCTGAGTTGAGACATGTACAACATCCGTATCATRAATTGCTAGGAGAAAATGATACACCAGACCATATTACACCACTCCTTAGCAGTCATTCTAGGGATGAGACATATCCCTCACTTGATTGGTTGACTGAAGGTGATGTTCTACATGAGTCAATTTGGCCTGAGAAAAGAAGAGTGGCTTCCTAAAGGGTCTTGTGATCTCCCTCCATTTGCATCTCCTAAGGAGAAAAGAATAGATACTGCTACAAAACTAGAACAGATTACTGATAAATTAATAGGCTGGCTGTCTTCCATTCATGCTGSAAGTCTGTCATCAAGAAATTCAGCCCCATGTGATGAGTTGAGAGATTGACCAAGACCAAGAGGAGTGAAATTCGTGCATGGGGGAGTAGAATCTAAGCCTTGCTTGGGGGAAGGTGTTGGAATGTAGACTAGGAAAGGACCTGTTGGGGTCACAGCTGAACAAGCCCTAKTGCTGAATAACAATCAGATCTTTAATTATTTGGCATTTTTGGCATCTGAACAAGAAGCAATCCAATCAAAATCAAAGGTGGTGATTTATTCCTTYAAGGGACTGTCATACACTGCAAATCAGTTCAAGGAAACACCAGTTGAGGACATGACATTCAATAATGCTGAAGGAGGAATAGCTTTAGTAATTGATATCTTGTTAGTTGGTCTAGAACTGGCATTGGAATCATTGTGTATTGGTGATTCCATTCAATAAGAAATAGTATTGATAAGACTAATTTCTTGTTGTTGCTTACTATAATCCAAATGTCATTTGCAAGCAATGCTGTTAATAATAACATCCCACATGCAAATGTAGTGTTCATACACTGCTGAAACTTCTTCTCTTGTATGAGATCAGCACCTCTCCTCTAGAGTGGCACTATTCAATGCCCTGGTGTAATGAGCAATATGGTGGGGTTAATGTTGACTTCTTCTCAAAGATACCTTGTGGGATCCAAGCAYGAGTTCAATTGGATTARAATCAAGGGAGTATGGAGCTGAGAAGATCAGCTCTGCCCTATCTTCTTTGATAAATTCTTGTTGAGCACGTCCACTACTAGTATGAACTGTTGCATTGAGTACATTTTTTAGCAAGCCATTGGTACTTCTWCTAAATATTAGTACTACTAGTATATAATAGTAACAATTGGCTATCACGTGCAAGGGGTATCATAGTTAGTAGTAGTGGTAAAAAGGATGAAAAACTTGGTTTCCYAAAAAACAACCTGGAAGTGGATGATGGCACTAACAAACATTATTTCACACTTTTTGRCTGAAATTCTCCAACCACAGCAAAATATGCTTGAAACCAAATTGGCTCTTCAATGTAGAATAGTCTTGACCATACAAATGAAATTTGGAATGTTGAAACACACCAAAAAGAATACACTTTTATTAGCTAGCAGTAGTTCTACTACTAGTAGTAATACTGATGACAATAATCAACATGTCATTTTAAAAACATCAAGAGTGATTGCAACATGCTTCACTTTCCCAATTCATTGCACGACATATCTGTCACAGAAATTCAAGGGTAAATGCACAAAGTATAACTTACTACAAAGGAGAACAATCTGGTGGTGTGATAAGAAAAMCCATTGAYATGGTMCACTTCATGCAGGAATAGAACTTTTTTGCTGGTGAGCTGATTGGTATCTTGAAATGGCACACAGCACAGGTGAATTCCTTCCCATCAACTTACTAGAAAATGACCATGGAGGGACAATAAATAAAATCAAGCAAATTAWTATTAAAATTATATTCAAATCCTGAAACAATGAAAAATTCTCTTTCAGGTATGCCCATCTAGTACTACAATCAGACTGAAAAACCTGGAGTTGCTCCACTTGGTAAGTATTAGAACAACAAGAGCAATTTAACCTTCTTCTTTCCCTGAATGCAAGACTTGATGGTTGCTTTGTGGATGTTCCCGTACATCAATGATGATGCTCTATTATATAAAAGGTATTCCACACAATTCTTCCCTACTGAATTCATTTCTCAAGGGAAAATATTCAGACTCTATAGTGAATTGTCAAAATGTTCTGTCCAAAAGAAAATATGACCAACAATCTAAAATTCTAATCAAAACCCCAGCCCACAGCAATGACCAAAACGGAGCCATTTACCTAGGGAGGATCATCTATCTACTATTATCCTGTTCATTCAAAAAGTCGCTTTATCCTTAGATGAAACAAATAGCAATGTATCACGAAAGGCAATCAAAAGTAAATGAGATCGGTTACACCCTTACAGTAACTWAATCCATTGTTGTCAGATAATTGTTCATTGATCTTCATCTCATTCCTGMGCAACTTGCAACTGTAATTCAGGGGGCAATTCCTCTTGTGATTCCAGCCAATTTCCAAATTCTTCATGCCGCCGTTCTTCCTCCATTTGTTCCTTGTGTTCATCCCCTTCTACTGTCGTGTAATCTGTCACTCCATCCCAATAAAGTGCCTCAATCTTTACTAGCGTCCTAGGGTTTGAAGTGCCATTCAGGGCTTCGATAGCAGAGGAGGCCGCAATAGGCTCTCCATACTTCACAATCACGACATCAGCCTTTGAGATACATGTAATCTTCTCAATGGACCCGAATTTTCCAAAATACTCATCTAAAACATCTTCTAATTCATCTTCCGGAATTCCATATAACATGTTCTTAATGACAATGATGCAGAGACCCTTACGCCCACCTGTGAGACGTCCCCCAAAGCCTTCATCTTGCGCTTGCAGTAATGCTAGCCGAGCTACTTTACGCTGCGCCTCYGATATAGGACGTTTCCGTTTCATATACGTTTTAGCATCATCACCACCTGTAACTTCGTCGGTTGATATATTCAGCTTAACCTTTCCTACATCAACTTTTTCTTGGAATTTTGCCTTTTCRACTCTGATTCGATGATCTTTATCCCATAGAGAATTGTCTAATATCTGCAGCGCAAGTTCTACCGACTCGGAGCGTGCATAGCGTATCGAAGCATCGCCTTTGAGATCGCCTGTAGAACGGTCTTTGTAAAGTTTGATCTTTGGTTTGAGTGTTTCGGGATCTAAGTCCAACATTCCAGCTTTGGAAAAATAACGCTGTAAGTCTTCAACAGTAACACCTGTAGTGGGAAGCCCCGAAATGTATATCCAGAGTTTTGCATGCCGTTTGGAAAACTTAGCCTTTTTCGACTTTTTTGAGTTCGTATTTTTTCCAGGCTTTGTTGATGGTGTTGCCTTCTTGTTCGTCTCGGAAGAAAAACTTTGCGGGGCCAATGCTTCATGGATCCAGTTTCCCGACAATGGGTCCTTGACGTAGCGAGTTCCACCGTCACTCTCGTACAGATGGTCATCGTATTGTTGCTTGTTGTTTGATGCCACCCTAGCACAGCCGTTTTCTGCCGTSGAGGAGAGCAAGGATTCGAGCTCGTGCTGAACATCATGTCTTTCAACATTTTGTGATGATAGATTCCCAACATTGCTCAAACCGACTTTCTYTGTCGAGTCCTCTGTCGGTTCTATTCCTTGGCGTTTCTGATTGGCGTTGTTATCTTGTATTGCTGTCAGTATCGACTGCATGTATTTTAMATTGGGTATTGTCGTCCAGTCAGGAGTTATGTCCTTCGCGAACAACATTATATTGCTATTTTGTTTATCTCCGTGAGCCAATACTACTTGCAGAAGTTTTCGACAAGATCCTGGCCCATTGGCGGATGATCCTTCAATTGTCCAGAACCAGCTGCTGCAAGACGCCTTTCGAAGAATCTCGATTTGAGTTGCTGCCTCCCATTCCCCGTAACATGCTTCTCCACCATTCGGTTTGTCTCGGGAAAGCACAGACAAGCATTGAGTATTCGGTGGTAGAATTGGATTTAATCCTTCACGGACTGGACAAAAGAGACGAATCAGCTGTCGAATAGAAAGGGGCGTCTTGGAAATACTTCCAGCTTTGGTCTGATAATAGTAAAATCTTTCGTCGAGAACTTTATGGTGTCCATCGCCACCGTCTGTGGCCTCTTCACCCTTCGTTTTATCCATCGTCGAGTTTATTCCTCAGCGGTTCAGAAAACCCTTGCCAACTCTATTGACTACAGAACTTGATACTGTGCAAGGTTTCATTTGGACTTGCCAAGGAGTTTTAATTGCAGTGCAGCMTCGTAATCTGTTTGCTCGCGATTTGATACGAGGTACGAGGTACATTACGAAGTAGGATACAACGATACGAACTGTATGTGCTAGTATGTACTGTAGCACATTGATGTCATCAATATTTTGAGCCAGTTATACTACCACCAGCAGTATTACAGCAGTAATAGTAGTACTAGTACTAGTAGTAGTACTAGTACTAACAGCCACCATGTGTCACCAATACTTGAAAGTTTGAGCTGCAGACAGCAATAGCTAGTAGTACAAGTGGTGAAGAAGAACTCACCACTTCTTYYWKCWKCWTCATSRKG